>KN837254.1:226029-242427 GCA_000827215.1 Sphaerobolus stellatus SS14 | reverse complement strand
GTTCAGAGACCCAGCGAAAATGGTCTGTTGAGACCAAGGTATGTTCAGTTTATTGTTCTTTTATTTTTTGTAATAAATTGTAACTCACATACTGTCGCAGGATGGACCTTCACGAGTCAAAAGATAAAAACGAGCTCACGGCCATCTTTGAACTTCCCGGCATGAAGAAGGAAGAAGTTTCTATCGACGTTCATAATAACCGCCTAGTAGTATCCGGCCAGAGCACCTTATCCAACGAGCTTGACAAGGATGGCTATGCGATTCGTGAACGGCGATTTGGCAAGTTCCAAAGGATGCTTCCTCTTCCTCACGGGATCAAGGTATGTAACCTTTGCGATTATTCAAGTTGTAATAGACGCTTACCTTGCGAAATACAGCCTGATGATATTAAAGCCGTGATGGAGAATGGAGTTCTCACTGTCAGGTTCCCGAGAATGAGGGCTGAACAGGAGCCAAAGAAGATCCCGATTACTTAAAATCACAGACCATGGACTACATCACATTGCCATATCCATGTGTAGCCTTATATTATAAGTTATATCGTTATGTAAACTCCCTGTAATAAATTTGTGATGTTGATTATTGTAGCTTGTGAAGATCAGAGATTCTAGGAGTGATTTGTAGATTTTAAATGGTATAGAGGGATGTCTTCTCTAAAAATAATAAAGAAACTAGGCCCTCGGATGTAATTGCTTACCGTACCGTGAGTTTTGAAGTCGTGGTTATAGCGAAGGGTGCAGCCAGCCAGCGTCCAGCAGAGCGGAAATAGAAGCAAACAGCCGAGTTACTAGCAGCAGCGACGGATACACATACCTCAAATATTCGACTTTTGTTAATTCATTGATAATATTGTCACTCTTTGTTTTCCCCACCATTCCTCTTTCCATACAGGACACAGAATTAGTTGGGAATTGATTCGATGAACATATTTTTAACGGCAATTTTTTTCCTATAAATTCGACGGACTACGGCATTTTATTGTTTACGGTTATATTCGAAGTGAATTTCGCATTTACATAGATTTATTTAGTAACAAATTGTTTCGAAACTCGTCAACGAATATTTGCAATTAATGGTTTACAGTTACAGTAAGTATAATCGAGTTAGTGATGTTTATGATTAGTTATCCAATGCGAGTGAATCGTAGACAGACCCGCCCTCCCGAGCGGCGAGTCTATCTGCATAACGAGCTAAGCTAACGCTCAGCCCCAGCCCAATCACACAACTCGCATTGTTTGCTTCGATATACAGTAAACTGGTTCATAACGCATAGTGTCGGGAAGGGTCTAAATCCCATGCATTATCAGAGGGCGTTTTGGCTGGGATAAGGCCATTTCGTATGGGCAAAAAGCCATGCATTATGAGCAAGTCTACTGTAGATGAGGCTGGATTAGGACACAGAAAGCCTCCGTGTACGCGTTTATATTTCTCACTCCGCCATTTCCTCAAACATCATGGTGAGTCTTCATTCCTGTACGCTATTTCTCATCTCTGATGATACCTCGGAGCTCTTCAGCCGTATCAAGGAACATCAACCTCGACATATGTACCACCAGGACCTGCCGTATCATCCTCATCGTCGGCATCAACAGCCGCGCAGACCATGCCACCTGAGCTGGAGCAAACACTTGCTACGCTGATCTCCCATCGTTTTGTGCTAGAATATTTGGTTCTTTCAAGATCAACGGAGCCTGTATCTATTGTGCGACATGCTGGGGTCGTCTTTGAAGGAGAGCGGGTAAGAAGTATGCAGGCGCGATGAAGAGGATTGTGGATGCCTGCACGTCGGGACTACAGGAGGTTGGTGGCGGGGAATCAGTACGTTATATGGTTCATTTTAGCTCATTTTGTACTTATATTGTCATTTAGGATGAGGTACGATTCATGCGAATAAGGACCCATCGACACGAACTTCTAATTTCGCCAGGTCAGAAGAGCACTCCCCACCGTCCGTTGATTATTAATAACGCGCCATCAGATTCTCGATACGTACTTGTGGTGTTGCAGAATCCTGCAATGACCTGATTCAATATAACCTAACAGGTCGCCTGTATATAGCTTTGTCTTCGACAATTTCTGTTGGTCTTTCCCTCGCACGCTACAGGTGTACGTATACTGTATGATTTTCTACGTTCCTAGGTAAATATATCGTCACTATCTTAATATGAGCCGCTAAAATCTCACCACTAAGTGCGAAGGCGCTATTATATATAATTACGAACAAACGTACTACATATTAAATGTATGGATATAACTCAACCATTCATTCACCCTTCCAGTTGTTGATACCAAATGTCGATATAATCGGTTTGCAGGTTCTTGAGAGACCTTTCAAGGGCTTTGCGAATATACGATGGCTTGGAATACGGTTTCCGATCTTGAAGGTCTTGATTTTGATATCCAAATTTAGTCGCCAAAATTATGTCCGAGTGACGACCGGTTTCTTTGAGCCATTGGCCGATTACGGCTTCGCCTGTCGAGCGGTCAAAAAAGTGGGGTGATATTCGCTCATAGATTGTTCCTTACTATCCCCGTAACAATCAGCAGTGTCCCAGAAGGTGACACCGCGGTCGGCTGCATAGGTCAATGTCTTGAAAGCCTCGTCTTTATCGGTTTTGCCGTAAAAGGCTCCTATTGCTGGAAGAAGGTAAGATTGGTCTGCATGGAAGCTCGTCTCAATGCGTGCATACCCATAGTTCCATATCCAATTGCACTAACATGGGGTCCGTTACGACTTAGCTGGCGGCGAGGATAAGTTTTGGAGGACATAGTTGAAAGCGTAGAGTTTGTCTGAACTTTGTAATGAAGTTCCCACTTGCTGAAGTGTTTTAGTGCATCCCATGGTTTTTATATCTGTAGCTTACTTTTCTTTCACCACCTGTATTCTGAAGTGTCTAATTTCTCTATCCAATAGGTTGTGTCGCTGACTCAGCGTTTGTAGATAAAGGCAGACGAATCCCGCCGGCAGACTAACATCGGGCTCGGGGTTGTTAGATCCGACTTACCATACACATACTCGATTTCGGATACAGGTGGCATCTTCATGGTTGTGGCCATAATATTTGCGTACTACGTTTGACATAGGAATTAAAGGCAACAATTGCAAGCAGAGTCCTAGCCGTAATACGAATGGTTATAAAACAGATTTATTGTTATTGTTATGTCATACATTACTTAAATTTTTCAAAATGTTAAGTCAGAATAAAGAAAAATTTAACAGATTGTCCTTGTCCGAAGTTGGGTCGGCTATCTTAGATATTCACTTGAGATACGCGCTAAAGGCAGTTTTCCAAGCTTCCTTAGCCTTGTCTTCGATGACATCCTGTAAAATAGTCTAATCAGTGTATAAATGGAGTTTCAAGAGCATCATTACCCCATGACAAGGGATGATCCTATCAAAATCCCAAGATGCAACAGTCTGAACATCCTTCTTCATAGTTCTATGAGCGAGCGATAATTAAGTAATCCCGAGAGAATTATTCAACAGGAAGCTTACGCTGTATTTGATCCAGCAAGCCAAAGGAGCTTTTGATGCAGCCAGCTGGATGGTCCGAAATTGTGATTGTATAAGAAAGGCTTTTTCTGCGTTGTTGAGTACTTGCAGGGGAAATTAGATGATATTGCTGTAGGTAGATGCTCCCCTTCCACTTACCTGTTCACGTGCTGGGAGATTGAATAGTAAGTCGGCTTCAATCAATGATTTGGAGGCAATGTGATTGAAAGCTACATCCTTTTTGGCGAACGCAGAAAAATAACTGTGAAAGGTGAGATGTATTATTCTGTCCAACGAGTAGAACATACCAGGATTGGACCTGTATTCACAATGTCGCCGATAAATTTAGGCTTCGTTTAAACTGGAGAATAACTTACCTCATCCTCAAAACCATATTTCGTTTCTGAAGGATCGACACCGTATACTACAAGTAAAGAAATCAGAAGGCATTTCTGAGCTTCTGGCGAAAGAGACATACCTCCATCCAATTTTGGAACGCCTTTCTTATCCTTGAGCGGCTCTACGCCAATGACCTTGGCTTGGGGATATGCCTTCTTAAATCGTCTATGAACGAATGTGTGAGCCAACATGAAACCAAGATCTCCTCTGACAGAGTATACGCACTCAAATAAAGGTAATGTACCGCATCTGGTCCAACAATGTACCTTTGAAGGGCACCTATTCAACGTAGATAAATATAAAAAAGAAATGAGCCTACTTGACGTCACCTAGTTGATCAATTTTGGTCTTCGTCGCATCTTCGAGGGGAGTTGATGCTAGAACCCAGACATTCCCATCTCTCAACTTAATGACCGTTGATCTACCCCCAAATGGAATGATTCCCATTCGCGCGAAGGGTCTACCACAGAAAATAAACCACACGGGCTGAAGATACCACTGACTGTATACCTTGAGAATGTCCAGACATCTTGAGCAACCTAGTAATGATCGCAATGAGTTGGTACGGTGAGTTGTATAGAACATTGAATATGAGTGCTTACTTGTTTTATCACTGTCTCGGCCATTGCTCTAAACAATTTACTCCTCAATTTACTCGTTAGAAGCGAAGAATTGAAGAAGAAGAGGTGGAGAGGAGATTAACAGGCTGACGTCATGTAGCCAGGCTCTGTGGGAGGTGTCACGCCGTCACGTCACTCCGGGGCCACGCGTTCTGGGTGCTGTGAACGCGTTTCCATAATTGAGAACTACCGTCTGACATTCGAATCTTCTAGATAGCAAATTCCGCAGGTGTTATATCCTATTTATTAACGCATATGACCTGTAAACAACGTGAATAATGCCATGAAAGGAATATTATCTTGATAATAACGGCAGTATTCTAATAAGTAGTATAAATAGCCTTGGTACCAGCCCAATTTCAGTTGGGTAATTGTCGATTCAGCTAACTTGTCAATAGACAGGTTTAGCAACAGTCACAGCGCCACACCGTGGCTCATTTTTGTTTGGCTGTCTATGGCTCTGCTGTGGCTCCACTGTGGTTCCTTCCCAATTAATCTTGCTGAAACTCCCTATTCGGAAGTCACAGCCAGAATTATTGGAGCCACAGTGGGGCTAATGTTCAACCACAGACTGCATATAATCCGTAAACAGCTAAACGAAAATGTGCCACAGTGTGGCGCTGTGGCTGTTGCTAAACCTGTCTAATATTTAGGGAGTTATTTAATGTTCACAATAGGCAGCTTCTTCCCTCGAGAAGTCGCGAAGTCCCGCTGAACGGCTGTCGAAGGTTCCCCTATGATGCAATAGGAGACTAGAGATCTATAAATCCCTCCGGGTCCACGACCCCGTTTAGTCTATCCCACACGCACAATTACTGCTCGCATCATGTCTGACCAGAAAAATAGGGAATATCACTTAAAGGGCAATACGAATGCAACCTATCAAGAAAACTTCAAGAAGCATCCGCTACTCAACAAACCAATCCATACGGAGCGTCCTATGAAGATTATCTGTGCGGGTGCGGGACTCTCAGGGTTACTCCTTGCTTACAAGTTGCAACGCTCTTTCGAGCAATTCGAACTGACGGTCTACGAGAAGAATGAGGACGTGACTGGAACATGGTTCGAAAATCGATATCCTGGGTATGTATTATGCTTATTTAAAAATGCTTTAAATATTTAAGGCGCTTTCAGTTGCAGCTGCGATATCCCAGCGCATATATATACGTACACCTTCGAACCTAAACATGATTGGTCCAGAACATTTGCTGGATCAGAGGAGATTTACGGCTATTATAAAGGTTTCGCGGAAACGTATGGCCTTCATAAATATATCAGATTGAACCATCGTGTGTCGGGTGCATATTGGAACGAAGACAAAGGGACGTGGAGGGTCGAAGTCACCGCTGTAACCACAGGAAACACCTTTCAGGATAGCTGCGATCTTTTCGTCAACGCAACTGGGGTTCTAAATGACTGGAAATGGCCTGAAATCTCTGGACTTCGCAATTTCAAGGGTGCCCTCATGCATACTGCTCATTGGGACACAGATGTTGATCTTACAAATAAAAGTGTGGGCATAATTGGTAACGGGTAAGTGTGGTCGTTTGGAGGTTATCACTCCCTAATTATATTCCTAGCTCCTCTGGGCTTCAGGTCCTTCCAGCTGTTCATGATCAAGCCGGGAAAATTATAGCCTTTCTCCGCAGTTCTACATGGGTTATTCCGACACAGGGCGTAGAACAACGCAATTATACAGAGGAAGAAATCCTTAAATTTAAGAATAATCCTGAGGCCCTTCTCAATTATCGCAAAAAGCTGGAAACTAGGCGAAGTTCCCTTTTTCCTCTCTTCCACAACGATACCGAGGAACACAAGATCGTCACCCAGAAACTGACCCAAATGATGAAGGAGAAGCTCAACAATCCAGATATAGAATATTGGCTCATACCAAAATGGGGGTTTGGATGTCGACGTTTTACGCCAGGTATAAACTACATGGAGACCTTGGGCTCAGAGAAGGTGCATGTAGTCCATGGTGGAATCACACAGATCACAGAGCAAGGTTGCATTGCCGAAAACGGTCAAGAGTACCTACTCGACGTTTTGATATGTGCAACCGGATTTAATACGTCATATGCACCTCGTTTCCCGGTCGTTGGAGAGAACGGCAAGAACCTCGCGGAAGACTGGAAAACAGAGGCCAAGGGATACTTCGGCGTTGCCGCGGCCGATATTCCAAATTATTTCACATTACTTGGACCAAACAGTCCCGTTAATAATGGTCCTCTGATAGCTGCTCTCGGTATGAGTAATTCTCAGAGAAGCCAGCTTGTGCTGACTACCCGCTACCCTTGTAGAAGCCCAGGTTGCATACATATTGAAGTTGATGAACCGATGGCAGACTGAACACATTCATAGCGTGTCACCAAAGACAGAAGCTGTGGAAGACTTCATAGCCTATAAGGACAATTTCATGACCAAGATGGTCTGGACGCAGAACTGTCGTTCATGGTATAAGAACAGTAGCGTCTCTGGAAAAGTTACTGCTCTTTGGCCTGGGAGTTCACTTCATTATATAGAAGCTTTGGTGGAGCCACGATATGAAGACTGGAACATCAAATACAAAGGGAATCGTTTTGTATTCCTTGGAAATGGATACTCTCAGACGGAAAGCGATGACACGGCTGATTGGGCGTATTACGTACGGAATAGTGACGACAGTCCCTTCATCGGTCGTAGCAAGTGGCGAAAAATGATTACTAAGTCAGGAACTCTTCCAGGAGGATCACGATTACCTCAGGACTGCATCATTTCATGATCGTGAGAAATCTAACGTTGAGACCGATTGTTGTATATAACTTGTGCAGATGATATGAGATTTACATCGTATACAGTACATGAAATTCGTAGCTCCATAAAACCATGATAATTATGACAAGATAAAAATCGCCAAACCTCTTCAGTAAGCGAATCGGAAATCGAGTCGTCTATTTCCAACGTCCTTCGTAGTAGCAAGGTATTTGGACTTTTCCTATAACAAACAATAGTAAGTAAAGATTAAAAAGTGCTGAAATTCCATACCTCTGATGACAGTTTACTCCACTTCTTTTCTCTCTCTGCGTTACGCCACTTATAATACAGCCAAGTACCAGGGTAGAGAACGAAGATGTTCAGGCAGCAGATAACGATGAGATCGCGGTTACCGCGCAAGTCTAAATAAAATGTTAGTCCCCGTACACCAAGGAATAAGATGAAATATAACTGACAGCGGGGCGCATCATCTGATCGATAGATATAAGAAGCCACGACGCCGGATGCTTGAACAAATATATTGTAGAGAGATGCGTTGACAGTGCGCCCAGCGACGGATCCAGCATTGCGAGAACACCAAGCAACTTTTGTAAAAAGGGATTATAAAACTTCCATATTTGAAAGGGGCTGAATATCACGTACGAATTGCATGGGTATATGGATATGAGAGTAATACAGATGAAACGGCCTGGAGTTTATGTAAACGTAAGAAGACAGCCCAGAGATGAGCCGGTACTCAGACTTACAAAATATTTCCACGGGTCGGGATTAGCTGGCAACACGTATAGAGCAATCAAGCAGGGCAGGACCCAGAGATCTTCGGCTAGTGCAATCCATGAACGGCTATCCACGAGTTCTGAAAGAATGGTAATTCCCAGTAAGGCGACAAGTCCTGCTACTGTCTTCGGGATGGTGAGCAAGTTAGATTGAAAGGTTGTGAAACTGGAAGGAAATTTTTTAGAAAGTCTTTTACCATTATACGATAACGAAAAGGCATACCTAAGCTTTCTCAAACTTAAAGTAAGGTAGTTGGCAGGTGGCGTTGATGGAATACCGAAAGTGAAGCCAAGGATATAAAGAGGGTAAAGATCATAGTCCAATGCGGCCTGAAAGAGGCGCTTAATGCTTAATCCCTCGCGATTATGCATGTCGCCCTATGACGCGAAACTCGATTAATAATGGTTCAACAAATCTAAAATGTCACAAACCTTTGTTGGATCATCTCTGAGGATTCGATTCACCATAATGACCTCTTCTCTCTCTGTAAACCATCCTTTGGGTCTAAACCATGTCTTGGTCTGGGTCGGCGAAGCAGGCATCATGAAGAAGGTAGCAATGCCGACAGTAAGGGTTATCAGACCCCTAAAGAGATAATTGAGTGATTGTAAAGAGTAGGGTATTTAAAACGCACTCGATAAGAAACAGCCATCTCCATCCTTCTTTGACTTGAATGCCGCGCATATGGAGAATACCAAAAGCAAGGAAGGATGCGACGATGGTTGTTATATTAGACGAACCCCAAAGGTAGGCAAAGTGCAGGGGGAGTTCCGTCTTTTTATAGAAGTCTAAAATCTTGTAAGTTCGTAAGTCTGAATCCAAGAAATGTGTACTGACAACTCAGATAAAGAATCAAGTCGGGAATAAAGCCTCCCTGAATAAAGCCAAGTAAGAAACGACAAACTGAAAACGATTGTTTTCCGTTGAGCCAGAACTGCCCCAATGTGACAATGGACCATAGGCACATCTGAATAGGGATCCAGCGGTCAGGACCAAGCCGTTTTGACACGAGCTGAGAAGGAAGTTCAGCGCAAAGGAAGGCGATTCGGAAAAGACTGTTTCCATTATTGAAATCGTCAGTTGTGAGGCCCAAATCCTCCAGAATGTTATCGGTGTTCGCTTGCGATAGATTGTAACGATCAAGGTTCAGAGCTGAAAAGGAGACAGCAGCCCAGAGCATAATCCTCCAGTCAATCTTGCGAACCAAAGCCTATGTGAAACAGTGAGCGCCGACAAAATCAGAAAATAGGATAAAGCGTACCTTCTCTTCGCGGAATGTCCAACGGGCAGATGGATCAAATCGATGCAAATTCTCATATTCAGGTGTAGGTTGATAATGGGGGGCAAGAACGGGGTCATCGTAAACGGACACCTGTATTGGAATGCCTAACTAAGGAACATTAAAGCAGGAGGGTCAAATATAACACACCTCGGTGGCGACGGCATCTAAATCCAAGGGCTGCAGCTTGTGACGGCGGAACAACACATCAGTAAATTTCGGCGTAGGTCGTGGAGTCGCAAGATCCTGGGATGAGGAAGTCGAAGAAACATCCACATCTTTTAAAATTGACGACTTCCTCGAAAGCTTGCCTTTGTCACCTTGAGAAGGAGGAGAGTTGACAGGCGTGGACATGGCTACGACACAACCTGGGGAATCGGGGACTGGTTGACAAAAGTAGCTGCAGAATGGCCTATCTACTTATATCCATCATATCCATGTTCCTATAATGTCCAAAACTTATCGAAAATTGCGCGACGAATCCATATTAACAGTGATAGCACACCATCCTCCCTTGGCGAAGCTGTGAAGACGAGAGTACCTAGTTTACATTACTATTATGTGATCAACAAGATAAAGGCGTAACGATTTCTTACCAGAATAAGTAGTGTGAATCAATTTGAAGAGATTTAGAAGTGAGAGTTTAGACACAGGTGATTTGAAGCCTTAAGCACGCCATTTGACGAAGATGGTCGGTCCTCAGTTGGGATAGGTTACTTATCGATGGAAACATGCTGAGGTAGAGCTAAATGGGTTGAATAGATTACAGGCTCAGCTTAAAACAAATAGACCTTGCTTACTATGAGAAAAGGATGGAGCCGGGTAGAGACGATCATAGATGAAGAAAAGTCTGGGAATGGTGCAAGCATCAGGAAAGAGATTTCGAACTCATCCACATGTAAATTTGGGGACACTTAATTAAGAACAAATTAAAACTCACAATGTAATAAAACTTGCGCTGCGGCGATGAGATGGCCTTGGCATAGAAGCAGTTTCAAACAAGGCAAGGCTTGGTGTCGTCCACTCGCTTGCTGTCATACTATCTTGTCACGCTCAACCATCTGACACGACTCTGATCGAAAGCCAAACAATCCCGAATATCTCGTCATTCTGAAAGAGCGACTTATTGCGCCTTACTTATAATTTATTATTGAAGTTGCATGGGAAAGAGCATGCTTTAAATGCTGCCTTGCGGACGCATGGGAACCAGTGAAGATATAAGTGGTTATAAAATGAGATTCGGTAGAGGTTATTGCACTGAGGACTTGTGTCCGCTGGTACACCGATTTGAGCTTCTGAATGTAGAATGTGATTGCGCAGAGTTGCTTACCACAGCTGCTCTTAGAGCCTCATATTCTGAGGAGCCTTGTGTAAATATATTCCGGCACAAATCCACGATGAGATGGATATGCACCAATCTTGACTCGGGAACCAGTCTCCTATTCACAGATAAGAAAAAGCAGGGCTTTATTAACAAATAAATTACTGTATTTCGCGAGCGATTGTAAGCTTCCCAACTCCTGCATGCCCGTTTAAAAATACCCATGGTTTGGGTGTCTGGCTTCCAGCCGACATAGTCTACAAGACGGGGCTGTTGACAAGGGATCCTTAGAAACACAATCCATCACGATATATATGTATATAAGCATTGGTTATTTTTAGAACTTACGGGTATGCGGCCATAAGGAAGCATACACGCATCTCTGGCTTCCCTATAACGCGTCGCCTCGCGGATTCTCAGGTTGAAGCTTGGACACTCAGCTTAGTCAGCAGCACCTACCGACACCCCTACCACGGTCGGATGTAGGGAGCGCAGCGAGGTTTTTCCTTTACATAGAGCACATCTATACTGAACACTGTTCAAGTAGGTAAATGGGCAAAGTGGTCAGCTCCAGAGGTTTATACCGGCCATGGGCCGTTAACTCTGGCTGCTCATTATTTCCTAGCAGAGTGCTAGCAATTCATGTTGATAGGGAACTTTTAGACACCGTTTCCCAATTCCTGATGAGAGGAGATTCAAACCATGCAATGAGATGAAACTGGTCATTCGATAATCAAGGACCCTCTAAATGGACTCAAAGAAAGAACATCCAATGAATACCCCATCCGGAAAGCTGCATAACGATGCAATACGTCAAGGGTTCCTCGGTGTGATACCTAGGCATTCTGTATTTGGGGTGATGTTAGAGTGACCTTTGTGAATCTATATGTGCACCAATAGTTACTGCACCAGATTCTGAGAAGAAACCCGGTAACAATGTGGATGCTTTGAGGATTTGATACTGGGTGCTCCTGGGATCTAGGATTGAGAAAAATAGGAAAGGGATGAGTTGATCGTGTGCGGTATAGGTATATATCTGGCATGTTTGAACATGTTAGCATAAGATCTCCTCAAAAGTAATAGTGGTCGGATACGGAGTTTTATTCATAGTCTCAGGTCACCTGTCATTAAATTTACTCAAAACAGTCCATCAACAGAATGAGATCCAGCATGTAGAGCCTAGATAGCAATCCTGCCTCTAAAATACCCCATGTTTCATTTAAAATAAGGGTTGCGAATGTCAAATTGTTACTAGTACGGTTTATTTCCTGAAACATCGTACATTAGCTTACTCAGAAGTCGGTGTCACATGAGAAAAAACCGTCTAAGCTGCACGGGTCACTGCAGAGTGGTTATGCCAGTGTAGTAGTGTCATGACCGGTTCATTTGAAGTAATGTTAGCTTACAAGAAGATGGGCATCGAAACACTGCTCCACGACCAATCAAATTATCATAGACGCCCCTTAAAGACATTCTATTGATATCATTGAGGGTATCTCGTCGATTGCCGCGATAGCAGGGGTTCAACGCTTCAACAACGGTCAAATTGCTGGACATAACGGTGCTTGAGAAACAACGCGCAATGAAAATCGGCCGAGCGAGCCTCTTTAGAAATGATCTTCGAAAGTCAACTCTACCCGTATGTCAGTGCTACCCTAGCCTATTGTAAACATTTTTCTAAACGCGCTGATTGAGGATATTATTGGAGGGATTCTTTTTCTGCATTGGCTATACAGATCATGGGAAGGTTTTACTCGAGGAATATGAAGGATACACAGCCGACAATGATGCGCTGTTCATACACCTGTTGCGAGATTTCAGTCTTACAGCACAAAGCAATACGTTTAATATCAGAAGACTGAGCCTGATGTGTCATGAAATCTCGGACTAGGCACATGAAGAGTGGTGTTTTCTTCGTGTTGTGATCATCCTACTGATCCTGAAGAAGACTGGGACGTCGAGGAAATGAGATCGTATTGGAAAAGAGATGTAGGTACTATTCTATTAATGTGAATGTACACAGATACTGCGAAAGGAATAAAATGGTAGAAATGAAGAAAGAATAAGATTCTGTTACACACGGTTTCAGAGACCCGTTCTATCCACTTAAGCTACCGACCCTGCCATTGTATTAAGTTAAATAAAAGTTAAATATATAGGTTATGCCAGTGGTTTAATTTCTTTTTGATCAACCGCACACACGTTCCTACTGCAGTACAACGATACAGCCTACATAAATGTGTAGGATACATAGAGTAAGTATTACCGGGTGTAGGCAGTATGCGGTCGATCATATTGATTGGAGTATGGGTGTGGAAAGTATCAGAAATGGACTGTTAGAGTATATCCTCACAGGTGTCCACGTTAAAGCATATGCCCATCTGAGGACGAGGGAATGATAGGAGTGATAAATGCAGGAACCGGAGGATTGGGTCGCAAGTAGTAGATTATCGTAGAGGACCCCAAGAGTATGTGGTATGTCCAAACATATATATATATTATGTCGATGACCCAATGTGGAGTCGACTCCTGCCTGAGTAAAAGATGATGAGGATGCCGTAGAAATTACACCGTAGCCGGTGAGGTCTAAGGGCATCAGCACATCATAGTCAAGTAAAATAAGCACCCATCCGCCTTCATCGAGCCCTAGCCTCAATGGTCTTGAAATTCACAGCAAACACTCGAATTTTCGGTGCATTTGACGTCAATATTTTAGCACAGGTGTGACCGATGAAGGGGGATGCGAGGGAAAACAACCGACGATGGAAGAAATGAGACAAAAACCACACAAGAGATGAGAGAATGGTATGGATGCGCGTGTGAGACCTTCTATGAGTTGGCCTTTCGTAGAGAATGTGATGACTTGGAGAATGAAGGGAAGAGTGGGGAAGCTATCAGGGAAGAAAGCCTCTGCAAGGTCGACAGGATGCATCCATGGTCCTTCTTCTGCCTTAAGTCTAGGAAGTATTTAATACACTGAAAGTGAATTCTGTGTATCCCCAGCTCCCTAGAGGTGATCGGAAGCCTAGTTAGACGGACGCGTATAGACCATGAGATGGGAGTCATGGTGGGGTATTTGTCCGTGTTTGGTGCGTTCCGGTAGAGTTTGAAAGGAGGACGTGACATCATCGTCCCTTTCGTGTGAAGTGTGCTCTTTCTCTAGAATATTGGCACAACTCGCAAACCCAACGAGTCAGCTCAATATTATCCTATAGAGTGCCCCCCTACACGGCAGATATTGGGGCAGAATCTCAAAGAAGCGCAGCGGATCTTATGTCATGATTTCATGAAACACCCTAAGAAAGACCTCTTCCGAACCCCCCTATCTCGGAAGATATTCGACGTTGCAGTGATCGACTGCGCAACTCTGGTCTTTTCTCACGCATCCAAATGACATATGTTCCGAAGGTCACAAACCACTTCTGATACCTCTTTACGAGAAGGTTTAATCAGTCGTCTTAAAATGTATCCGAATTCTTCCGAGTTATCCTTCAATCTGGTACTATCCTGATCATGACTGTCACGACTATAGTCCTCAGTAAATTTTGCAAAATGATCCTTAAAAATGGAAGAGTTCTGTAACGCTTTACAGGTATAAAGCTAAAGTAAAGAATGAGAATACAAGTAGATGTCAGTGCATTTAGCTCCAGACTGGAATCATAAAACATTGTTGAGAGAGAGGTGAGATAACTACAGAGTCGCCAGCGAAAGAGTACAGTACCCGGTAGCAAATAACCCCATATCATCCCTCCTGCTCTGGATCAGAAGTCTTATCATTATGTAAATAAGATAATCGAAGGGATAATACTGTTATATAAGTCGACCGAACTAATGCAGGAGAGATCGAAAAATGGATGCTCTGTCATAGGTGAAAATGGTGATTCAAGGGGTAAAAGAGCTGCATTGATTCTCATATTCCGAGAATGCGGATTTCACGAGACAAATCTACCGGTTACGATGTGTAAGGAACTAAAAAGAAACTTGATTATGCAAAGGGAAAGTTAGGAGATGATGCTCTACTATTTCCAACCCTTCACTTTCTTATTGAATAAGTTACAAGGACATAGGTCAGATTAAAAATGGTGTCTGCTTCTGCTCCTCAATTCCTATGATACATTGTGATTTCAAATTTTTTCTTGTATAAATACCTTATTCATGCTGATGTTAGACTTGAATGAGCTGAAGACCCAATTCGACCATCAGAACCGCATGAACGGCTCGCTCAAGGATGCGAAGGCGGGCTTCAGCACATGATTGTGCGGTATGGAGGACGATGCTGCTGAAGTGGAAACATTAAAGAGCCAGGTGCAAGAGATGGGGGCGTTGAGGACGGAGCTGCTGAGGTGAATACGCTACCCGCACAAGTACCTGAGCTTGATACCCTGCAAATCCAAATGAAGAAACTTGAGCTGTTATGCGCATAAGTGCAAGAGTTAGAGTCACCGACAACGCAGATACAAGATCAGCCACGGACGATCAACCTGCTCGTGGAGTAGATAGCGGGCTTGAGTAGGCAGCTAGATGGGTACAAGGAGTTGAAGAGAAGTGCTGTCCCCGTCATTGTTTCCGTTTCCTCTTACATGCATCCCATCAACCTCATGCTAACGCACCTCGGCTTGCAGAATGCCCTGCACTATACATATTCTCCCAGGTTTAGGGTACCCTAATCCACCCTGTCACCTGTTTAGGGTCAGAACTTGCCTAAATTGTTCCCTTTCTGCTTTCATCCTCTCTGTATGCACCTAGAACCCTGGGTCCCAGATGGATCCCACATCCCTCCTGGCCCTGCCTGGCCCTCCATGGACCTTTAACCTCTACCACACATGTTTTGTCCCTACTTTCCCTTATTCATTGAACATGTGTATATTTGATTAAAGTGTGCTGGCCTACATGAAACTAGAATATTTGTGCAAGTTATTTCAGAATGCATTGAAGCCCACAAGCCCACCCCCATGCTCCCAACAGCACCAAAAGAAATGTCATAATATATTGAACCAGAGAGGCACATGTTCACCTCCACCTATGGCAGAGATTCTACATTTAGCAAGCCAGTACAAATGAATATTGTAGGAAAGAGGCTAGACTCCTTGAATGAAACCTGGAAGAAGAAGAAACAGGACATTGACCAACCAAAAACTCACCAATACATTAGCCAGCCCACAACAATATCCCTGCTGCAAGTCAATAAGCAATCAGTAAGTATCTTGCATAAATAGTGGTGAGGTAACAAATGTAAATAGACTATATACAGCATGTAATATCAAAGGTAATATTGGAGTGCATCTGAATTGAGAGAGAAGAAAGCTTACAGTTCATATTATGAAAGCTACAAATACTGTAAAATCTTTTAGATACAGCCAAAGAGAGGCTTGACAAGCCTCGCTTTTTTTGTGGGAATTATTTCCACAGTCATTTGTTAGAAATACTGAAAATATTTCAGATGCAGCAAACAAGTAATGGTCACCCTACCAATACCACTTCCCAATCCTCCCTGTCAGTCCTGCCTGCTAATCCTATTCCATCAGCTTACAGCCCAGTCCTGTTTCCCAATCCTACCCCCAACCCAACCTCCCAGTCCCCCCACCAACCTGCTTGAAACCTGACCCATCCTACGCCCTAGGATTGACCCTAGGATTCAAGAAACAAACCCTCCTTAACCCTAAGTACAACAAGCACAGGAAATAATTCTTATATTTCAATATCTTTACCTCAGCGAGGAGGCACAGTCAGAAAGTCCTTTCAGCCGGGAAAACAC
>KN837254.1:204681-215405 GCA_000827215.1 Sphaerobolus stellatus SS14 | reverse complement strand
GTGATCTCTCCTCATTAGGTTTTACTCCGAACTTTCCTCTTGGCTGGTCTCATTTGTAGTCGAAACGTCGATTCTCCGAACGAACGAACGGGAAACAAATGCGCCAATAATCTCTTTACTGGTTTTGTTGTAATACCTACCGACCATATCAGTCCACGATAATCACTGGCACTATTGGCAGCACGTTGCTCAGGAATTATCAGGCTCGTTCTGGGGTTTTGGCAACATTACATAAAATGGTATTGGCAATTTTTCTTGACTCCCCCGGATATGCACCAGAGCGTTCCAGCGCCCTCAAAGCCAGGTCCAGGCCGCTCGCGGGCATACTGGTGGTTATCGTACGTCGGTGATCGCTTCCTTTAATTGCTTGCGACCTGGGGCCTCAAATGTATTACTTTCACCAGACTTTTGCAGCCCGTTCACTAGGTCCGATCAGTCCAGCTTGCGTGTCTCCGCTCGACTGTTCGGGGAGTTCTTGGTATGAAACTAGCCCATTCACCTCGAGGCTAGGAACGTATTATGGTGATTATCCCTCTAGGTTCACCCTTTGCCTATAAACAGAACGGAGCCTCGTTACTGAATTGGCAGAATTGATCCTTTCAACTGTATTATTTACGGGCTTCTACGTGATATTCTTCCGCTTTGACTTTCCTACAGATGACGTCCAAGGGTCACTGACATATCAGGCAGTATTAAATCATCCTATCGCATCAGGCTTTTAAAGTTACTTAATCCAGTTGTAATCGTGTTTTGGACCTTAGATCGCTCGAGGAGGCACGTCTCCGGGACTTCTTCAGTTGCGCGCATCAGGTCCCTCGAACGCGAAGTTCTACGAATAGCGTAACAAATCAGGTTTATCAGGGCTTATCGTGGATGAAATATTAAGGCGGCCGAATACAACAACAATTATCTTCAACATTAGGAAATATCCCCAGGTGTCCAGGGTCCTGCTCTAACAGACAAAAGGCCAAGAGCCTCCTCGCTGAAAATCTGCGCCACCGCGCCGATTGGGCCCGTATCCTGGCCAGGCCAGGCAGGACCGTCGCGTTTCGCTCTGTCGGCGGGCCATGTCGATCATGAAATTCTTGGCTATGAGACGAAGGACAGCGATTGCGACCCGACTTTATTGGTATGGGCGGGCCGGTATTGTCGGGTACTTGATTATCGAGGGGACTAACAGCTGCAAACGGACGTACGGCCTTGGGTAAGATAAGATAAAAATGGCGACAGGATTTCGCCGGAGAAGATCAATCGGAAATACTTACTCGTAAAATTAAACTTATTTACAACAGCTTTCATTGATTTCATGAAAGTTAATGGCCAAAAGAGAAGTTTCATTTTGCCATTGCAGGGAGATGCAGGTCGTGCGTCATTTAAGCTGACCGGCGGTCACGTGATACGTGTCTGGCTTCTGGTTTCGCGAGTATCTTAGCGGATTAGGAAAATGGATGGATTGTGACCAATGGATAACCTTTCAAAGGGAAACAATCGAATCAGAAAGACTCGCGAACAACATACGGTCCGCTCCAATCTGGGAACAAAAAAAGTTCGGAAAAACGTGCGAACCGTTCCGCTGAAGTCGTAGCGGATGACAGATGGGACGGACGATGGGCTTCGTGGCCCACAGTGACCCACGGATCCCTGCGACGGCTGGGCCCAGGGTCAATGTCACACCCATCCAACACCTACACAGGGCACAAAATGAGAGTCGAGGCTTTAAAAATGAGCTTTAATTGAATATCCGTAAGTCTTTTACAGGAGAACGCTGGGCGGGAATTCGGATATTGCCGGGGCATAGCAAAGGTGCGGCTGGATAATTAAAATAAAAAAAGAATATTGCTAAGTTAGCGTATTAGCGTCTGGATTCTCCTGGTGACCCACAGATACCCTTATCTTAGCCAGAGCGGTCACCATTCAGCCAGTGTAGCTCCCTGTCCCTCATACCATAGCAATTACCTAGAATAATAACCAAGTCGCCAATGTCCAAAACTGTTGGTGGACACCCTAGGTTATTTTCTTCTGGCTATCCAACCCCACTCTTATCTAAGCCAGAGCGGTCCGCCTTCCCCCAGAGCGGTCCGGTCCTCCTCGGAACCAAACATCTGCCTATATAAAACGAGGGGGGGCATGTAGACCTAAAATAACCCCATAATAGCCAGATAATATACCCAGAGCTGTCCGAATCTATTTTTAGCTAAGCCATACCCCCCCCCCTTCTCGCAGAGCGGTGGTAGAATAATTCGGGTACCCCAATTATGGCATAATATAGATAGGGAAGTGAATATCTACAGTTGCGCATGCATATGAGAGCAGTCAAAATGTGTATTCGCAAGAAGCTTGTGGAGCAGAAGTTCGAGCGTACATATTTGGAGAAGGCTTATCAGCAGCAGATTGTTTGTAAGTGCCTTCTTCTACAATAACCAGTCTGAAGGCTTATATTACTGTTCTTATGTTCCTACAGGTGATAAGGATCATCAGAAGACAAAGAAGCTATTTAAACAAACATTCCAGACAATCAGCACCCTTGTCTCTTGCTTCAATCACCTTGTTCAAGATCTCCACAATGTCAAGAAACGAGGTGGAATCCCTTGTGGAATGGATGTCCCTCAACGACTCAATACCCAGGAACTCTATCGCTTGGATGTGGATGACCCAATTTGGATTGATGTGATGGAGGATGACAAGGAGGGTCAGAGTCCTCCTAGATGGTTGAGTGATAATGCTGTGCGGAGTCGATTCCAGCTTTGCTGGAGCAGGATAGAGTAAGGGAGGAATGAGAATGATTGGATGCTAAAGAGTTAGCTTTGAAGTCGTGGCTGCAGGAGGAAATTGATAGGACAGCGTTAGCTAGGCGTCGAGCCAAAGGTGTGTAGCAGTTTTGATGAGCTCCTCTTTCTTCTTGTTATTGATGTTATTCCTAGGGAGTCCTGACTTAAGTTATCACATTGATCGCTGTCTGGGGGAGTTATGGACCGTTAGTGAACACTGGTGGAACACTCTTGATCCAAATCATGTTGATGACATGTCATGGATGCGACTGGACGAGTGACCCACCTACCTCAAGTGTTTCATGGCACTGACATTTAACCGTGCCCTAGCAGCAGTGCTTGAGTCAGATGAAGACAGTGATATGAGTGAAGTTCTTTCGGATTCAGAAGTGTTGGAAGAACCTGAAGAGGAACTACTGGACTTATTGGAACAAGAGGCGAGGAGGGAGGTCTTGCGTATGGGTAGCCTGAGTGGTGCTGCAGAGGATGATGAAGAACTTGTGGATGTCACCGCTGTGGTGCAACTGCCGACTCAACAGACAATGTCCGCATTGCTAGGCTTCATTCCTGACAGTGAGTCTTCCTATGTGCTATTGAGGTTACTTAGTGCTAAATGTTGCTTTGTAGTCTCTGTTTTGACCAGAGAGAAGAACCCCAAGGCTGGCCAGTTGTGTGGGAAGTACACATGTGGTTCTGATCATATAGAACATTTGGTCAACAGTGACAAATGGTTTGATAGAACTGTCATATCTGTGGTTGTGGAGGCACTCATACAAGCAGCTAGTGAAGCAGCATTGGCAAATCATGTTACACCAGCGATGCTTCATACAACTCGTCGCTTCTTGAGCGAAACCTTGTCAAATCAATCAATAAGGGAAGAAACACAATTCATATTGTGACAGGGACGACAGGTGAGACTTCTTTGAATATTATATATGGATACTGATTCTGCTACAGATTCTACAGGACATGGGCAAGATATGGTTAATCCCTGCGCATGTGCCTTTACATTGGACTCTGGTGGCAATTTTTGTTGACAGACACACAATTCGCTTTTATGATTAACTTACCAAACTGATATGGAGCTGATAAGGATGAGATTGGTGTGCGTGAAGAAGTCGAAAAGTTAATGGACATGCTATGGAAGGACCCCAAACAGGGAACTCCCCCATGTTGGCGATGGATATCGGAGGAGGTATGTTGGATTGAAGGTTATCATGTAAGGGCTTGCATATTAATCATTGGAATTGCGCAGAGAAGATCCCAGTAATGAAACAGTTATGACTGTGGGGGTTTCATCTTGGTTGATATAGCACACTACATTCGCCATGGTGAGCCAAGTGACTGGACGCAGCAGATGTTACCTGAGTGGAGGTCTTCAATTGTCCATTTATTGGATATTCTAAAGGATGCTTCATACGTACCCTGTACAGTACCATTGGAGGCGATAGTATTAGATGCCTAACTAAATATTACACAAATACCTTAGAAGACATTAACATCCCTATATCTGAAACAGGAGCTTCGTGGTTGACGATAAGTGTCTTTGCACATTGATATTCACACATCTGATTCTCCTTAGGTCCAGCCCTTGGCGAAGGAACTCCATATATGTCACACCTTGTGACTGCCAGACCTACTAAGGACCTCCTGTGGACCTACTTTGTGCATGTAGCTAGGCGACAAGGTGAGGATTTTGCTGTGGGGTAGAAGGGAGGCAAGTGTAATGGTAATAGATATTGCAGGCAGACTATACAAGTTCATAAATATGGAGTGGGTGTGGTTTAGGTCTATAAATCATTAGCTACAATAGTGGAGATATGTTATATACACAATAAATAAAGCATTCTGCACATGACTACAAATGGAGGAAAGTCACACCTGCTAAGTACAGAATATGGCATTGATGTCCTGGAAGATGTGGATGCATAGCATGGGCAAGGCAGGAGGGGTACCGAAATTTGGAGGAAAGAAGGGAAGAAAGATGGGATAGCCCTGAAGCATTCAGCAGATGGGTTTTTATATGCATGTTGATTCAGGCACTAAACTGCACCAAAGCATGATAATAGTCGAAGACGCTGGAGGGTGACAGGCAGATATAATTCAACAAGGAGCTCCTCATAGGAGCTGAAGGTTTTGTGAGTTGAATGTCTGCTTTGCCTGCACGCTGTCCTCTGAGGATATCCTGAAGGAGGTTCTTGGATGTCATGGGGGGGTGCACTGGTTATTGAAGAGATGCTACAGGAAGTCCTGTGAGATGGATGAACTGCTGGGGTTGGTTCAAGACAGACGACGAAGTTCCAATCTGGCGGAGGGAGCTACAGGACAATCAGGGTAGCTCCAGTGCAGCTGCATAGGGTGTTAGGGAGCCACTATAATTGACGGATTGGTTGATTCGAGCTACTTGGTGCTACTTGGAGTGGAGCTGAAACACATTGTAGGAGGGACAGTGGATCTCCTTTGATTGGAAGGCCTAATAGGTCGAAGGTGATCACTGGACAGCTATGTACCTAATAGGCTTCGTGGACGGGGTACTCATACTCCAATTTTTTCTAATCTGCTAAGATATTCGTGAAACCAGAAGCCGAACATGTATCACATGACCATCGGTCAGCTTAAATGATGCATGACCTGCATCTCCCTGCAATGGCAAAAATGAAACTTCTCTTCTGGCTATTAACTTTCATGAAATCAATGAAAGCTGTTGTAAATAAGTTTAATTTTATGAGTAAGTATTTCCGATTGATCTCCTCTGGCGAAATCCTGCCACCATTTTTATCTTATCTTACCCAAGGCTGTATGTCCATTTGCAGCTGTTAGTCCACTCGATAATCAAGTACCGACGATACCAGCCCGCCCATACCAATAAAGTCGGGTCACAATCACTGTCCTTCATCTCATAGCCAAGAATTTCATGATCAACATGGCCCGCCGACAGCGAAACACAATGGTCCTGCCTGGCCTGGCCAATATACAGGCCCAATCGGCGCGGTGGCACAGATTTTCAGCGAGGAGTAGGGCTGCACATGGGTGACCTGCGGGTGCACCCTCAGGTATACCTGCAGGTATTTCACTTGTTCCATCAAGTACCTCCACCCTTACGGGTATTCACCTGTGGGTGAGTAATACCTGTACAGGTGGATTTCCATGGGTACCTGTCACAGGTTACCCACAGGTATTTATAAAATAAATCACAGAAACAGTGTTTAAACATGTTTTCTGTGATTTTATAAATACCTGTGGAGGTGTTTGTAATTCATCAGAGACACCTCCACCTGTGGGAATACCCACGCACGGGTACCTGTGAGTTTAGGCACCAGGTATTCACCTGTTTCCCACGGGTGGTACCCACAGGTACCCGTAGGTGTGTGATACCCATGTGCAGCCCTAGTGAGGAGGTTCTTGGTTTTTTGTCTGTTAGAGCAGAACCCCAGACACCTGGGGATATTTCCTAATGTTGAAGATAATTGTTGTTGTATTCAGCCGCCTTAATATTTCATCCATGATAAACCCTGATAAACCTGATTTGTTACGCTATTCGTAGAACCGTGCGTTTGAGGGACCTGATGCACACAACTGAAGAAGTCCTGGAGACATGCCTCCTCGAGTGATTTAAGGTCCAAAACACAATTACAGCTGGATTAAGTCACTTTAAAAGCCTGATGCGATAGGATGATTTAATCCTGCCTGATACGTCAGTGACCCTTGGACATCACCTGTAGGAATGTCAAAGCGGAAGAATATCACATAGAAGCCCGTAAATAATACAGTTGAAAGGATCAATTCTGCCAATTCAGTAACACAGCTTCGTTCTGTTTATAGGCAAAGGGTGAACCTAGAGGGATAATCACCATAATACGCTCCTAGCCTCGAGGCGAATGGGCTAGTCCCATACCAAGAACTCCACAAACAGTTGAGCAGAGACACGCAAACTGGACTGATCGGACCTAGTGAACAGGCTGCAAAAGTCTGGTTAAAGTAATACATTTGAGGTCCCAGGTTGCAATCAGGATCGGCCAAACGCAATCAAGGGAAGCAATCACCAACATACGATAACCACCAGTATGCCCGCGAGCGGCCTGGACCTGGCTTTGAGGGTGCTGGAAAGCTCTGGTGCATTCATTTCGATTTGCGTTTCTTCGCGAAAAAAAGTAGCTGAATGCGAGATTCTTCCGATGATAGCATCGCTCCGCGATGGTCTGCGCGATGGTCGACTTTCCTGCCCCCGCAGGACCATATAACCACAATACAGAAGGGTCTTCTCCGGTAATCCATTCCTCTATCTTGGCTAAGATCCGTTCTCTAGTTCCCGATTGGCATATCGATGCCCCTTCCTGCTCGCGCTCGTAGGAATTGTATGACGCATTCCTATTTATATAAGGCTCCAGCTTGTTTAGCACATATCCTAAGACTGGCATTTAATATTGAATGCTATCAAATGAGGGCGTATATCTACATACTGGCATCTTCCTGAGCGTCGATTTCCCCTCTTCCCGTTGTCGCAGCTCTATATGGTTCGTAGTACGCGTTTCCAATATGGACTTGACCTCCATTGACGTGAATGTTCTCGAAATGGTTCCCAGGTGTTGTCGAAAGAGGCGGATTCGCACTGTGCGCCCTACGAGGTGGCATCGTAATGGTGAAGAGGACCGTGGGAGGCGCGCTGAAGCCTTGGGAATCGATGGGCGGTTTGCCGCTCACACGCTCGCGTCGAGATTTCATTGGTTCTCTTAATATATTCCTGTTGTCGCAGCTCTATATGGTCCGTAGTACGCGTTTCCAATATGGACTTGACCTCCATTGACGTGAATGTTCTCGTAATGGTTCCCAGGTGTTGTCGAAAGAGGCGGATTCGCACTGTGCGCCCTACGAGGTGGCATCGTAATGGTGAAGAGGATCGTGGGAGGCGCGCTGAAGCCTTAAGGATCGATGGGCGGTTTGCCGCTCACACGTTCGCCTCGGGATTTCATTGGTTCTCTTAATATATCATGAGTGAATTTAACTGATGATCGTGTTGTGAAGGAAGAGGATGGGTCCTCTGTGCCAGCGGCTGAATTGCCACCCTTGTCGAGAGAACCCATTTAAGAACTCCGTGATCTACAAACGGCAGTGCAAGAGAAGGCGGACGAAGAATCCGTCCTCAGAGTACCTGAACGGCCTCTAACGCCGATACCCTCGTCATCCTGCGTACCGGAATCAAGACCGCCTGTCTCGTATGTAGCTTCCATTATTCATTTGAATGTTTCTTTATATTCTTTGCCTCATAGATTGCCACAAAGCGGACTAAGGTCACGGTCACTTCCAAACATTTCGCCTGGTGCTGAGCGTGTTCGTGGAACAAATGCTCAAGAACGACGTCCAATAACGCCTTCAGGGACAGGGACCATTGTCATCGTTCAAGTAGTCGTACACACTTCAGATTCAACGTCACAACGCCTGTCACCTGGTGCATCCCGCCCAGCACCTTCAGCGCCATCTGTCCGAACACCGGGGGATATGTTATCTCATCCACCTAGCCGTGCTTCGACTGTCCAACACTCCGATAATAACTCGCATTCCCATTCCAATTCGGATCATGGTCATATCGATGATGATAACTCGGAAAGTCATGATGAGAGCAGTTCTGAGGACGAAAGTGAAACGAAGTTGTCGGCCAGTAGTATTGAGATACTATGCACTATTTTAAGGCTAGTCGATCTTCCTTACGATATCTATCGCATGCTGAATAATATTCTGTAGTGTTGCAATAGCAGCTACGGCGGCATCTCTTGCCAACAGTTCAACTGAGCCTCTCCTCCTGATGGCTCAGGCTTTGAATCTGGTTCTCGGTTCTTCTCCTGATGCTCAGCAGGAGATGGATTATGATGTGCAAAGCCCGGATGATTGTTCGGAAGAGCTAGACAATGCCAGTGGGGATGACCAGCGCTCTGAACGCAGCCTCGCACCAGAAGGCAGTTTCGAAAGGTTCTTGACTCGTATTCGTAACGCTTGGGATAGAATCAGGGATCGGTTCTCTCGCAGTGGACGGAATAGGAGAACAGATGTTCCTAGAGAGGACAACGATGTGACGGAGGCCCAGTTGATGCAACAGATGGCTCAGGCTCTCGGTTCTTCTCCTGCTGCTCAACAGGAGATAAATACTGATGTACAAAGCCTGGATGTCCGTTCGGAAGAGCTAGACAATTCCAGTGGGGATGACCAGCGCTCCGAACGCAGCCTCACACCAGAAGGCAGTTTCGAAAGGTTCTTGCATAATTTGCAGGACGATTTGAGAACTGCCTTAGTCGTGGATTATGCTGCTCGTCGTGCGCGGGCTACCGTCTCACATCAGGAAAGCGGGCAAATACTATAGTTGCCATTATAGCGACTATAGCAACTATAGCGCCGCTAGCTTCCATACTTTATTGACAGCTACTGTACCTTCCATAGCACTACCTTCAGACGCCTCGTTCGAGCATTCCTCTCTATTATAAAAATATGTGAGGTACCAATAAAAATATTATCATCCGATATATTGATATTATAACGCAGCCTCGGCATTATAACCCTGCTGAAAGTGGGTATCGTCATCTACAATGGACGGCTACTATGGAAAAATAGGCGCCGTGGTCAGCTTTCCTGATGCAATATACGTCTCCACAGCAGAATCAAATACAAACGACAAGCAGCCTACGCCTATCCCAGTAGCAACGGTGGAAACAAGTGCCGATGTGCCGCCAACGTGTGCTCAAGATACGATGGCCTCAGAATGTGTTCCTGAAGTGATCCCTGGCAAAGAAACTGTTATGATATCGCAGGTGGTTCCAGCCATCTTGAGTACTGTTCAGGAGGAATCTTCCACTAGTTCGATGCCAGAACCTAGTCAGCCTTCTGTCCAACCTGCTAATTCAGACTCGCCACGGCCTGCCAACATTGACCTCCCTCCTTTACAAGATGCCATCTCACAGCCGGGTGACACTTCGTCCCAACCTCCGCAGGCACGAGGTGTTACAGGCCAACCTGGGGCAGGTATCAACTTGTGGAGACTATTCAGGCCCATGACTATTTCTACACTGTCTGGAATGAATGCCGGTACGCCTGGAGCGACCACCCCAAGTAGCCTCATACGAAGTGTTGTTACTATACACCTAGTAGGCAGATTTTCCTCAGGTGCTCCTCAGGTGCTCCGCAGGTGTGATCCACGCCTTAGCCTAAGTACCACAGTGAAGAGATTTGGAGCTGCACTGGAGCTGCATCATGCCTGCTCGAGCCCTCCACTGTCCTTGCTGCAGCTCCAGTAGTATTGCGCTATCCTCGTTGCAGCTCCAGTGATCCTGTGCTGTGTTCCAGTGATTATTATATTGTATCCTGATTCTGGTTACAAACGAAGAATGATAAGTTCTCAATTACACTAGTCTTGTTGAAGTGCGCTCGATACTCAATGTCGTAGCACCACATACAAATACTATGTAGTCATACAACACACAGACTCTACATATATAGTTACAATGGTGCAATCCTTTAACTATAGTCGCCATGTCCATACCGATACTCTATAGCCTCTGGCACCTCCGGCATAGAGGGCATGCATCCATGGTGTTGTGCTTGATAGTCGTATCCATTGGGCCGGGCCCATAACTAGTATATATATATAAGAGAGTATGGTCTTAACGTGAGAATGGTATACTGTACTAACAGCCGTTGCTAAAAGGTAGGAGCATACCATTTGCATGCCGTCTACAGCTGTAAGGGCAGCCCTATCCACAGATGGACATCACACCTGATCTGATAGAGGAAATCCAAAGATATATAAGCAACCCATAACCTAAGTACAAAGGACACACACCTGATAGAGGAAATCCAAAGATAAAAGTCTAAGGAAACCCCCATCAGGTGGCCACATCTCCATATGCCAGCAGATTCAAACTCAGCTCAACTCTCCCAGGCTCCCTGACCAATAGCACCTACAATGCCCAT
>KN837254.1:178087-201541 GCA_000827215.1 Sphaerobolus stellatus SS14 | reverse complement strand
TTATACCTTTTCCTTTGCAATTGGAAGGAGTGCCTTAACAGTCTGTATTGATGCTCGCAACTCATCTCTGACACCATAACTTGATTGTTTGGCATTTCTGTATAGGTTGATGATCTGATTAATACAAGCATGGAATGTACCATTAGCAGCATATGCATCAGAGTTCTCTGGGAATTGGATATTGCCACGAACAATCTCAAATATGAGATTGTATGCCATGCGGTATCTCATCTGGATAACTGAAGCACGATTGATGGGATATTCTGCAGATACTGCACCATAATCTGCCAGAGTGCCAACATGTTAAGCCCCGTGCTTAAGTGTCACAACACGTGACTTCGTTTAACCTCTACGAAGCTTCGGAGAAGGTCACATACCTTCGGAGAGCTTCGTTTGCACTTTGTTCGACTTTCATCTTACTTCGTTCGACTTCGCTTCTCACCTCGTCTTCGTATCTGCACAACAAACCCTTTGCCCACATCCCGACTTCTTTCTTGATCCCGAGGGCAATGCCTTTGCCCACCTAATTCCTTCTATCACACTATCCGCTCCACTATTCCATAAGACTATTATTAAGTCTTCCCCGGACCTGGCACAATTGGACTTCAAGACTACTTCTATTCTAACAGATGACACTTCGTCATACCTGTTCCTATTTCGTTTGTATTGTTTCCGTTCACTTATCTTTTCTTATGGCATATTTCCGTTCGCTTATTTGTTCTCATGACATATCCTCCGTTCGCTTATATTCGTATTGCATATTTGTTCGTCATACCTTTTCTATCATTCACATTATTCGTTTATACATTCCCCCGAACCTTCGCTATTCACCAGTAACAAGTTCATGGACGTATGAATGCTTGGTCCTATCGTGTGGGCGGTATACAGCAGAGACACCGTTACCCAGGCCGTTAGGTGTACGTTTCACCAGCAAAATCGGTAACCCCAAATGTATGTGCGCACTATATATTCCCAGTGGAATCCCATAATATATTTAATGTATTCATAAACCCGTACATCTATACCCATAGACCCCTATACACCGCAAGCTAATATTTAATGGTGTCTGAACTAATTAATGATTCATTAGTATCTGAACAGTGTTCACCACGTGAACCGGGGAGGAGCTAGTAGTATATGCTTCAGCGTATGCCTGGAACGTCACATGTCCCTGCGTCAGACGTACGGTAGATGTGTCACAGCCAAATGGACCCTCCGTACGTATACGGCAGCACCAAGGCAAAATCCATCATACGTCTTGCCCGTCGCCAGCGTGAGGGCGTAAACGTACGGAGGCAGTAACCCACGACGTAAACCCAACATATATAAAGTCTGCATTCCTACCGGGGAGGAGCTAGTAGTATATGCTTCAGCGTATGCCTGGAACGTCACATGTCTCTTCGTCAGACGTACGGTAGATGTGTCGCAGCCAAATGGACCGTCCGTACGTATACGACATCACCCAAGGCCGAATCCATCATACGTCTTGCCCGTCGCCAGCATGAGGGCGTAAACGTACGGAGGCAGTAACCCACGACGTAAACCCAACATATATAAAGTCTGCATTCCTACCGGGGAGGAGCTAGTGGTATATGCTCCAGCGTATGCCTGGAACGTCACGTGTCCCTTCGTCAGACGTACGGTAGTTGTGTCGCAGCCAAATGGACCGTCCGTACGTATACGGCATCACCCAAGGCCGAATCCATCATACGTCTTGCCCGTCGCCAGCATGAGGCGTAAACGTACGAAGGCAGTAACCCACGATGTAAACCCAGCATCTATAAAGCCAGCATTCCTAGCAACAATATACAATTAGGAACAAAGATAATAGGTTTATATAGGATATCAAAGGCAGCCTGTTTAAGCGGACTGCAGAACTCAACAGGAACCTCACCCTTTGCGAGGGCCACAGTCGTATGGTCGGTGCGGGAGTCCCAACCCAGGTAATGTACGTCTGTTATGTCTCATGCAATGAATGGGACTTACGTTGCAGTCACCTCTCACAGATCGTATATATATACGATATCTCCATTACTACCGTGCATATCAAAGGCAGGCAGAACTCAATAGGAACCTCGCCCTTTGCGCAGGCCACAGTCATACAGGGGTGCGGGAGTCCCGACCCAGGTAATCTACATCTGCCGCACAGTCACCTCTCACAGATCGTACGGAAAAACGGTAAGGCAGAATTAAGTGGGGGAACGTTTTAACATTTTCCAATAATACTTTTACCGTACTGTACTATTTCCCTGTACATCCCTCCGGTAGTCAGTGAGCGCCGTACGCTAATGTACGTCTAGCCCGCATCTCCCGAGAAAGAGACCCTGTACATATTCCCCACCACGACTGCCAAGGGAGACGTAGGGTGGCTACGCCCCCAGCGGGAGCAAGGGCATAGGTTCTCACTGCCAGGCTCCGAACCTGCAAACGTACGGCCAACCTGCATATAACTTGAGACTGCAGTTCCATTCACAGCTAGTAAATTCATCATACATTACCTTCAATAAACCTCACACACGTAGCTATAGAATATTCCGGGTGCGGTGGTATTGATCCAGCATAACACTGCAGAAGCATAACCAAGGCAGCCACCATTTATACGTCAACCTATACCTTAATTCATAGTCCTTAACCCACTTCACCTAACGTTTATATACATCATGTCCTACTAAGTCTGCTATAGACTTCATTTCTTTTAATGTTAGTCCACAGAGTCAGGACTCAATGGCACTTGTCGGCAGCAATGATAGCCAGCCACAAGACAGACATATGACTCTCCCATCAAGCAGAGTCGTACGTTGGACCTGGCAACGGAGCGGCACAGTCGTACATTCCGTTCCCAGACAGACAGACAGCACGGCAGACGTACGTCTCCCCAGTGAAATTGAGCATGGATGGGCGTACGTCTCCCGAGTGTAATCGAGCATGGATAGGGGTACGTTAACCACGTCCAAGCACTTAATGATGAATCGTACGCGGGACCTGGCAATTACGGAGCGGCACGGTCGTGCGTTCCATCCCCCAGACACTCATCACGGCAGCCGTACGGCTACACAGTAAAAGCGGGGATGGATAGGTGTATGATAACCCCGTCCTACGTTGGAGGATAGACGTACGTATATCCCGAAACAAACCTCTGGTGGGACGTACGTCCTCCACTGGAGAAACGTACGTTGACGTACACCCTAGTGTCTTTAATTACACTTAAGATATCTTAGGAGTTACTTGAGAGTAGGAAGATCATAAGTCGCAATATAATCCCCTAACCATGTGTATTAATTTAAGACTTAAATAATACACAAACATTGCCCGACCCAGCCAGCGTCCTAAGCTGCTAACCCTCCTTCAGCTGGTGTGACCGCCTTCCTAGAACGACCCCTGTTTCATCATTAATCATCTTGTCGAGCACATGAATGCAGAGGTGCAACATACCTTCTGAGCTCAGCAGGAGGCGCATTCTCCACTGCTACGTCTGTTGCTGCAGGAGCCTCGACTGTCTTCTTCCGCCGCCCACCCCTTGCCAGCTTTGGCTTTGTTTTGGGTCTTCAAACCGGAGATTCGTATTTAGAACATCAAGGAGCTCTAGAGTACTCACTTAGGATGGCTGTTCGATGCTGCGATTTGGACAACCCGATCTTCTCGGGTAGTCTCGGCCGTTTTAGCCCTCTTAGCCTCGTTACCTGGATTGTCTCTGCAAATATTATTCATGAACACTCGGGTAAAGCTCTACACTATGTTACATACCCAACAGGTTGGACGTCCTGAACTGACTCGCGCTTACGCTTAAGTGCTTTGCGGGGTGAATCGGTAACACGGCCCTCTAGCTCTCCATCACTACTCATGCTGTTCAAGACCCTGCGCGTGCAAATTAATCAGGTCGGCCTTGTCATGAACAAGGGCACACACATATTTCCAACCGGTGCACGAAACCTATCATCCGCATATCTTGCAGACTCGACACCAGTATTGTCAGTCTTGAGGGTACGCTCACTAGAAGGGTTTGCCGGTGCAGCCTCGTGATTCGAAGATGGTGTAGCAATCCTATATCAAGCGTGATCAATCAACAACAAGCATGATGGTAACCTAAAACACGTACGCGACATCTTTCTCGAACCCATTCTCAATAGAGAGGTTCGTAGTAGCGTCAGGATTCGATGGGGATGCAGCAGCCCTGTGAGGCGTAATTAGTGATAAATGAACTTAGAGATAAATCCCCAGATATACCCAGCATCTCCAGTCTTCACTTTACCGCCCTCTGAAGCTTCCCTCCTGGTACTTGCACTGGCAACGGATGCGACCTGAGGCTGGCCTTCCGAGGAGTCGACAGTGGCAGGAGGTTTTGTGCTGGGAACAGGCTTCGGTCGTGGACAGAACCTTGACGATCTAAGCCACATTGATTCAGTACAGCGATACGAACGTACACCGCATCACTCACAGTAGGAGGTCCTTGTACTTTGTCAGTGATCTCCGATCAACAGTGCGACTACAAGTCAAGGGAGTCAGACATCGTACGACATCAAAGTGTGGGTTACTTACATTATGCCCGCCATCCAATCCTCCGCCGCTCGAATCGCATGACCACACCATTCTTGAGCGGTGGAGCCTCCGTACCATTTCATCATCAGCAGTACGTAGATGTATTGGAACTTCTCAATTACGCATCCTCGCTGGAAGATCCCTTCATCCATGGTATCCACCCATTCCTTAACCGTCACTACGGACTCAGGTCGGTACCATTCTGCATCCTGGATCGTAACTGTCGTCTGGAATTCGTCATTGCCGCGCACTGACAAGCATGTTTCGGTGGAAAGCTTTGACAGAATATTGTCAGAGTTGAGAAAACGGCGCCACTTGATCTCAGACCACTAAAAGGCAGCATGTGAATTCCACACAGTCAAAATAGGAGTATTCACATTACTTACCTCCTTTGCATCGACATGCTCGCGCAACCGAGTAGTCATCCAGATCTCCCATAACATAAACAAATCACCAGGTTTGTCTGCCGTCTTCAGAGGCACACTGACCTGGAATGACGCGCGAGCCCATCGTCGCCAGGCCTCCTTGGCAAGTACGGCATTTAGTGTTCTCCGAACCTTTTGGATACGCGCGACGCGAGCAGTGTCCTGCAGATGAACGGTGACTCGATGAATGAACTCGACCAAGCGCAACACGAGCATTACACCATTGGGATTCCCAAGGCGTATCCATCGACCAGCGGCCTTGGGTGAGAAGTGCGTGATGACTTGAATAGCCTTAGTGACGCGGCCTTCAAGGACATCGAGGACTGCCTTCCAGGCGATCTTCCCCAAATCAGCGGGATCGGGGAGCGGCGATGCAGTGTCGAAGATGGGATCATAGATTTCGTCGTCTATGGCTTCGGAGGGTTGCGCCAAGTCAAGGATACGATACTGCAACGAAAGCAGATAAGTAAACAGACCAGAAAGCTCAAGATGTACTCACGAATGACATATCGTCGAACCGTTCTCCACTCTCAATAAACCGTGCACTTTCTACCGTAGTTGCTCCAAAATCCAAGACGTCATCACCTTCCCAGTCCAAGGCTGCCTCACGCACTTCGAAATCCTGCTTCCACTGTTCGAGAGATGCAGAAATTAGCAGAATTCATAAGCTATAAAGTCTGCACGTACCCTGTAGGCATCCCCTATATATAGCTGAGTGGCGTCACCCTTGAACAAGACTTGGAGTTCATTGTGCTTTTCAGCATTGGAGTCCTCATCAGAGGGCTGAGTGGGGGTGACCGCGGTACGCCTGCTCTTGGACTTAGTGGCACTAACAGGATAGGTAAGCGACTTAACCAAATGAACATGTGAATAGATTACCCAGAGGTCTCGCTCTTATTGGCCACCTGTTTCTTCTCGGCTCTAACATAACAAATCAGCTACTGCTAACAGGAAAATGGAATAACAAATACTTTTTCTTGTCGGGTTGAACTGACTTTGCCTTTGCAGGTTCCTTGCCCTTTTGTTGAGGTTTGGATGGCTTTCTTTCTTCAGCTTCCGATTTGGATTCTGTATCGGAGGCAATCCCATCCAAATCGAAAGTTTCGCCAGGGGAATCGATTGAACTAGTTCCGACTTTCTTGCCGTGACCCTTCTTCTTTGAACTCCGCTTCCTAGATATTGGAAGGGTCAATATCTAATTCAGATCAATAAAGAGGGAGACTCACTGTCTACGCGGTTTCGGTGCGAGTTGGAAATTACCGTCACCTTGTCCAGTCCAACGGAAAACCTTCTCGTCCTCAAGCTCACCCTTTTCACCCTTAATGATGTGGGTGATGAACTCGAGTAAGTCTTCCCAAGGCATATCCTTAGGGCGTTCGAATATAAAACCCACACGTGGCAGACGATCGCGGTGAACGAACTTGTCCAGTTGATGGCGATTTTGTCGGATCTTCGTCCAGGGTATTGGTCCCGTTTTGGGTGCACCAGTAGTAGCAGGTACCAACGCTGACGAAATATTATCTCGATCAGATAAGAGGTACATCAAGTGAGAGCCCCACTTACCCCATAGGGAATTCAGGTGCTTTTCCGCCGCTTGGCGGACACCCGCCTCAGAAGTGATCAATTCACCGTCTTTGTCGAATTCCAGGATATCTGAGAGCTTCACTACCACTTTCGGAATGAACTCAGTCGGCCGTTGCCAAGTGGGGAGCTGCACGATATCGGCTGTGGTCACTAGGGTTTATGTTTAATGAATATATAGCATAGAAATGAAACAAGGCAAACAAACCACCGGTATCTTTGGAAAGACTATGAAGAAACGCCCCCAGGAAGGTCTTCCAATTAGCCGAGGAAGTGAAAACAAGGGGATCATCCAAAGATGGACGATGCCACTCCTCTCTGTATTATTAGGGACTTTAGTTCTCAAATAACCCTTAAAGAGTACAAAACGCACGTATAAAACCATGCCTGTCCATCAGACATCTTTCCCCCGCAGAGTACAACGCAATTAAATTGTATCTGTGCTCGCATTGAGTCCCCAATCATCCCGTATATCTTGGGAATGAGCTCCACACATTCCTCCCTGAGTTAACTAAATCAGAAAATACCGAAATTGCTACGCATTGTTCAACTTACGGGGAAATATTCCCAGCCTTTGATTCTGCTGCCTTGACCTCCCAAACAGCTTGCTCTTCAGCTGGCAACGCTTCAAACAGCTGTTTGCGCATTTCCATGAGAGTCGAAAGCCGCTTCTTGGGATTAGCCCACCGAGCATCAAGTTTCCCCAAACGCTTAGCTTTGGTATCGACATCATCGTTGCTTTGAGCCCAGACATTGTATGCCACTGGTTTGCGGGTGCGGTTGACGATCAGAGAAATGATATCAGTGGGGTCGTCTTTGCCTGCACCATATTGTCTGCGCAATGCGTACTCAATGAACTTGGGGACCCGCTGGAAATCCATTAAAAAAAGCATATGAAGTGAGAGCTATGCCCGGTACTCACCTCATTGTGCAGCTGCTTGCTTTCCTCCGTGTAGTCAGCACCGAGGACCTCCATTAAGTCGAAGTCCGGCCAATTGGTTATATACGCCTTTGCGAGCTCCTTGATCCACCATTGGCGGTGAGTACATTCTCGATTCTTGGCTTCATCCCACAGGATACCGCCTGGGGGGCGCATATTACTGAAACTGCTGAGGCGTTGGGTGATCCAGTGCTTGCCCTCGTCCGTAATAGCCCATTCGTCTCCACGCGAGATTTTCAAGAAGGGCCGAAAGCTGAGCTTGTCCGTTGGTTTAGTCCAGTCATCTATACATCCCAATGAGCTTTTAATATAACGTAAAATTGCAAATAACAAGAATACTGGACTTACTGACTGAGGGTGTAACCTGTTTCCCCTTTCTTTTTCTGGGAAGTTTCTTCACCTCAACGGCCGCCAGATCGGGAGCAGTCCGAGACTCTGTGGAGTTTATGCGATGAATTTGAGATTAAGATTAAGACGTGACCTGAGGTTTTACCTGTCGAAGCATCCCCCATAACCCCTGTAACTAAGGATAACAAAACACGGTTGATGACAAAGGGTGAACTATGCATCTGGCAGACTTACAAGATACAACAGCTTCCATATGAACGTCCTTGTCAGGCTGCTTGTGCAGCGAGCCAACTATTAATTGCCGTTGAGTCGCAAGTCAAATGTTTCAGAAATGGAAAGATAACTTACGTTCAGTAGGGATAGAGCCAGAATTTTCAGCCATGCAAGATATAAGTCTACAGGGTTGCAGTAGTGGGGAAACTCGTCAGATCGTAAAGTGGAACGAACTTAATAATACCCTTACTCAACTCATTCCCTAGTGGCGTTCCCTAGTCGGCACGGGCTTGGTTGACCGACTGGGGATGGCGGCGATATGGCGAGCCGAGTAGTCAGGCTCAGAAATTTAGGGAACTTAGGGAACCCGTTGAACCCTTCCCTCAGTTCCCTAAACCTTTGGCAAGTGTTCTAGACCGTGCTTCGTTAGCACCGACGCAAACGAACGTTCATCGTCGCCTCTACCACTGTGACACCTGAGAGTAGTGTGCCGCCGCATTCGACATGTAGAACCCTCCCCTCTGCTCTCTTTGGCCCTCTATTTTCTATCAGAGGCTTCGCTGAAGTGTAGAAATGTAAACCTGTCCGTCTCACCAGTATTCGCGTCCTCCGATCAAAAGTAATGTTTGCTACCAATACGAACTAAAAATACGGATTTTAGTAGCCAGTCATTAAATCGCAAGGCATGTTAACATACCTTTCATTGAGACACGGTCAGAATTGCTTTGAGCCATAAGGGACATAAGTACATGAGAGAAGCGTGGTCGTGAGTATAGTGTCAATGCGTACCGAAAGATATTATGTTAGACATCTTAGTCGTTTGGGCTGTACCTTGGGCTTGGACCTTCCGCGGATAAGCCTTGGTGCATGCAACATCTACCCCGCGCTGACTCTGCCAAGTTTAATTTCAGTGAATTCTAAGCTTTCACGGCTATATATCACATACATGCTATACACTGCTCTTCTTCGTGGCCTATTTTGCGACTCGGAAGAATAGAAACAGTCTAATAAACGTTCTGCACAAACATTTATAGAGATGCCCTCCCACCTCGAGTTAATGATAATACCTTCACGGCTATATATCACATATATACTATACTATGCTCTTCTTCGTGGCCTATTTTGCGACTCGGAGGAAAAGAAACAGTCTAATAAACACTCCGCACGCACATTTATATAGATGCCCTGATGCCCTCCCACCTCGAGTTAATGATAGTATACTGCCACGACCAAAACAATGCAGGATAGGCTAATGTTAAATGTCTTCTAGCTGATCAAATAAAAGCTCTCACTGATATATCTTTGCCACATGGAGGAGCCTGAGTAATACGTATATCCCCACATGCTTCACCCATTCACCCTCATATCATCTAATATGAATACATCCTGTTCAGTAAGGCAATTACTATGTTGATTCGGATGTTGTACAAGTGAATTTCCACCGTAAGTACCAATTTCACCCAAGTCCACCAAAAGTTAATATAACTTTGGTAAGAAGAACTATAAGCTTCAGACGTGAGTTTGTATGCTACCTGTTATAACAGTGAAATCGATGCACAAATTGTTTGAAAGAACATGGACTTATTTGTCAGACATTTCACTTTTTATAAACTTGGATGATGGTAAATTAAATGATGCCAGGGTTATAATAGCAAAAGATAACTCACAATACATTGTTGAAACCGATTGGAAGCCATAACATGATCTGAACAGGCGTTTCAGCTGAGTATTGAATATTGTCTGGGCAGCAGAAAAATACAAAGCTCAGATTAGCGCGGCTATAAATGTTATGAGGAAGATGATGCGGAAAAAACGAAACAGGGAAACATCCCAGGGAGCTGGTGGTGAGGTGACATTCGGTGGTATTGGTCTGAAACTTTGTTTAAACCCGGTATTCTATTCCCACACATGCCTAGAAAGGGCAGATTTTAAGCTCCAAATTTTTGAAACATACATGTGCCAATTCTAGTGCCAATAAAAGGCGGAGCAATGCCAAAATCGCTTCACGAGGGAAGGTTTCTAGCTTCGGGAAGGAGGTGATCACAACAAACGAGGCCACCAGGTAAGCCTTCGTTCTACCCAGTTACTCAAGCCAAAGCCATATTGATAATTATAATTGATATATTTATACGAATTATGTATGTAGAATAGAGCATGTGCTGCACATTGAGTGTCGAGACTGTGACCGTGACGCTTAGGAGTGTGGTGTGACTCTGCCTTGTTACTCTTTATTCGCCTTGTGCTCATGGGGAAAAGGGGACCCAAGAGCAAATTCAAAACCCAACGAGAAAAGAAGGCAGCACATAAGGAGAGCAATCGGAAGTGGTACAAAAAGTATGTTTAAACTTCTACTCTTCATTATTGATAATTTACCATCCATAGCAATGCACGAAACCATATCCAGAACGTAACTGCACGCCGACGGGGAATTCAGGATGGAAGACACTTGATAAGCACCCCTGAAAAGGATATTGATGAGGTATGTATTGAACGTCCATTTGATACTGCCTGAGCAAAGTAACAGTGGTAAATAGGTCGTACAGTCCACAGATCAGCCATTCGAAGATGGCGATTCAGCAATTGACTCCTTCGAGGACATTGTCCGTGAGCTGAGGGCATTGAATAAGCGGTATAATGAGACACTTGGATGGCCAGATACGCTAGGTTTAGGCAGGAACTGGGTCGCCCAGCTTAATGCTGCAATTTTTCCCGAGGACGAAGCAATTCTGTTGCATCGCGCGGAGCACCTATGTGAGGTCTGTCACTCGATGGCTGCTCGTATTGGCTACATGACCCCAGCGTTGCTGAAACATGCCATAGAGTTGCTTGATGAGGAAGAGGAAATTGAAAGGAAGGTACTCCAGGGAATCTATTTCTTTCGAGAAATTGTTACATACTTGCAAATTGGCAAAGATAGCTATATTGAGGCGGCGAGGAAGGGCATATTATTTTGGCAAAAGGATTTAGACCCTATGACTCCGACGTAGTTAAAAAATGTTGATGTATGTAGTGACATTATCTACTGATTGCAACTGACGCACCCTCATCAAAACTAACCAAACGGGGAAAGGAAGCTCAGATAACCAGGGTGGTCGATAACCCCATCTAGCCAGGGTGATCAGTGATCATGGAGGATTGAGCATGTGCATGAGTGTTCTGCAACCGGTGAAACCATCATCTAAACTAACCAGACGGGGAAAACTCTACGTCATATCATGATAAAGGTGCATAACCTATCAAAATTTAGTGCAAATTGTAACAAGAATAAAAGCAGAATGAACATACCTGCTTCAAAATTGTTCCTTATGGAGGTGACGAAACCAGATATCATGAAGGAGGCATGGCATAATGTGGTCAGCAATTGATGGTATACACATCCATGGGTACGCATGACGGATGTTCTTTTGTGTTAGCAATTGAATGATGAACAATTCCGTGAAGATCGGGCCAGTTAGTCTCATGGCAGGCGGTCCGGACGGAACAGCTGTTTTAAGGAGAAAAGCCGTTCTTGCCAACAATCAGGTTCAGTGAGGGAAAAGAAGCACTTTGAATGCGGGGCGGTTTTGACGAACTCGAAATATGGCAGAAACTGACTAGTATGACTAGTGTCAAGTGTTAAGTGAGTGAGGCTGAAGAGATGTGGGCTTTATAAGAGCAAAATAATGTGATCATTAAAAAAATTAACAGGCTGGACTAGTTCCGGTGCGCAAACGAAGTTGTTGATGTAAGCTACCTCGCATTTGTCCAGCCAATTGTGGCTGCCAGATTCTCCGCCAATCCTGGGAGTACGGGATTATCTACAAAGTTGAATAAGCTTATCGTACATCTGTTATCAGACGATGAATGGGAAGGCACCTGTTCTTGAATAACCCTCGGATAATGCATCAAAAACCGCGATAAATTGTGAATAGAATAGGGTCCACAATCAACAAAATTGGGTTGTTGAGGCACCTGATGGACGACACCGTTAGCATGAATATTTTGAAATGGGCTGGGAAAGTAATCCTATATGCACAATGAGAGGTGACGTCTGTGGTGCATGCCATTGCTTGCCTTTCAGGCGAGGCTGTGCTACACATCGAAGCCATTCCTGAATCATTTCACGAGCATTGCTCTGTTCGCCACCAAGTGAATCCATCGAAATAACTTGAGTCCGTTCTGCGTGTACAGGGTCGATGTCCAAGGGGAGAAGGCTGGCGCTGGGCTTAGTAACTACCATAATGGTCCAGTGATAAGCATGGTGCACTGGAATAACAATCATCTCTTGAGCAAATACATCCCAATTTCGACTCCACGTTGCGACTGCTTGGTAGCCTCCAGAAGATAGTTTCGAGTAGAAGAAGGTTGAAAAAACCCAGACAGACTTGTGAGGCCTATTGGAGAGTTGATGACGCCGCAAACACTGACTAGTCAAGTGACGTAAGTTTGGATAAAAATAAAGATATGTGTGCGACACACCTAAGCCCAAAATCCATGACGACATCATTGTACCATTTACCCTCTACAAATCTGGCAATGTCATCAGCCTGAAGATGGAGGACACGGGAAGCGAGCACATTGGGGTCAAGTGTCTTTGAAACAAAAGGGAGGTGGCTGGGAATAGTGAGGGCTGCAGGACCCTCATCAATGCTGATATAATCGACCTCTGAGTCAGAGGAGATAAGGACAGGATCATTCTGCACTGATCCACTAAACCTGTTCAGAGGTAACATAAGAATGTATTGGCATAGGTGAAGTCCAGCAACTTACATTGGAATGCTAGTTTGGTACTTATGAGGAGGAGGAGGAAGTCGGGCTTTGACAGCCAGGGCATCATCATGCTCTGAGTCGGAGGATATGCTTATGGGATTACTTTTGGAGCCAGCGCTGTTGGTTGACAATTAGGAAAGAAGCACTGGAATAAGAGAAAAGAAGGATACGCACGACAGCACAAGCTCCTTAGGCATGGTGAGGATGAACAACGTGCGCCACGGAGTTTGTGCGGAGTTTGAAAACTGCCAAATTGAACCTGCTCGCTATGTCGTTATTGAAGGGAAGTGTGGGTGCAACACTGCGCAAACATCTCAGCAAAAAGAGGCCTAACAATACATCAATTGAAGACATACGCAATCCCAAAGCACGTCGGGTGATAAATGGCAAAATAGTTGAGGATGTAGAGGTACTGCTCACACCGAATGAGCTCCTTGCACGAGAGGCCTTCTCCCTTCCACCTGAACCAGTACCGCATTTTGATGTGGAAGATAGGCAAAACATACATGTGGCACTCGATCCAAGCAAACTAGTCTGGCCACCGGAGGAGGAGCCAACTCCAGTAAGCCTGTGCTCCAATAGCCACGTGTGTTTTGTCTATACTTATTTATTAATTAAAACAGGATATAGAATATGATCAATCCAATAATGTGGAAGATAATACGCCTCCTATCTCAAATAAAGATTATCAAGGCATGTTAGAATATCAAGAGCGCATGCTGGAAGCGATGTATTGGACTGAAGATGTTTTGAACAGGGTGGTATGTGGCACCGGCAATGGGCACGAGGGGGCGATGCATCTTTGTAAGGACTGTGATTCAGGCGAGCTTCAGTGCACCAAGTGCATCATCGGGGGACATTCTCGCAGGCCACTCCACCGAATCCAAAGGTGGAATGGAAACTATTTTGAAGACACCTCATTGGCAAATGCTGGGCTCACTATTGACCTTGGACATAACCCTGTGACTTGTGTCGCTGGCCATGGCAAAATACAGTCACATCTGATCACTGTTATGGATATCAATGGGCTTCACAATGTACGACTATGCTGGTGTCAGTGCCTTAGGTTTTCACATCTTGCGGAAGAGCTTTTTCGACGTCAATGGATTCCTGCCACTCTTATCAGACCTGGTACAGCATTTACATTTCGAGTTATGAAGCATTTTCAGAGGCTATCACACATCGCAAGAACAACGCCATGGGATTTCTGCAATGTGATTCAAAGATTAACAGATAACATACAACCTGATCAGCTCCCAGTAAGTCCATGTCATAAATAGTAATTATTAAATGAGGAGGGAAGCTGAACTGATAATCAAATTAGGACATATATAGATCGTTCAATAGAGTCCAACGATTATGGAGAATTAGCCGAGCATATAAGCGAGCTGGTGTCACGATGTGTCATTCAATCGGAACCTTGCCTTGTCTAGGGCTACAATGTGTTTCATGTCCTTGGCCAGGAAGAAATATTCCCGATAACTGGAAGGATGATCCAGATGTGTAAGCATTTATTTCTTTAAAAGAATTGGTGAAATTTAACTGCCAACTATAAACAGTGATTTGATATACACAAGTTTCATTGCAATAGATGGGAACTATCGACTCTGCCGCAATAATAAAGGGGGAGGTGAAGCCACAGATCCTTCATATTTTGGAGATACTGCATTCTATGCACCGAACTCAGAGTATAAGGATTATTGTCGAGTTCGAGGAGGAGCAGACGATGAACTAGCAGTGAGTGAAGGAAGATCCAATACATTTTGATAGCTGACAAAGGAATCAAAGGATGTTACATGCAGAGGACATAAGTCAGGGGATGCGAGCAGGTTCAATAATTCACCACGGAAGGCAGCAACAGGATTGGTCTGCGGGGTCTGTGCGAGATCATCTACCTTTTTCCATCATGGAACAGCAGATTTGGCACTCGGCAAGAGGTAATCATCCAGGGTAACATGTCTCAACAAAGACTGATGGCTATCCATTAGATTCATGAACGTTGACTTCCCACTTATCCAAATTCTGTTGAACTTGGTGAAATCAGGGTTGAAAAGAGTGGTCGTATCCTATGATGTGGCCTGCAAGTATAACATTAATTTTGAACGAAGGATCACGCATTGTGATTGGCCGCTCGTGACATCAATTGAATTGCAAGCTTTGAAAAGCATCGAGCTCACTTGGCTGGTTCCAAAATTCCATTTAGCAGCCCATATCGAAGGTTGTGCAGACAAGTACTCCTTTAATTGGACAAAAAATGTGGGAAGAACATGTGGGGAAAATGTGGAAAGCAATTGGTCTTCCCTCAATGGTTTGGCTACGTCGGTACGGGAGATGGGATTCGGCAGTAAGATGCTATAAATGATGCTATGTTACATCATAATTGGTGGAAGAATACCAACGAAAGTGAGTTGATCCTACAGGATTGCTGCTTAAGAAATGGTTGTTGATTTTTATTGTGCAGGCCGGAGAATCTTAAAATCATTCACAGAGGCGGTCCAAATGTGGAAGCAGAAAACACAAGAATATAACAATCTTGAAGAAGGCCTTGGAGAAGAAACAGTTACCCAATTACACACAAATAGTGCAACAGCCGATGGAAGTCAATTTCGGCCAAAAACCATTCCGCAACCCACACGTGTAGGGATACTGAAAGTACTCCAGCAAGAAGATGCCGAATTTGGAGGAGAATATGGCTCAATAGTGGCAAGAGCGACAAGAAGCGTCAGTATTAATCATGGTTTAGAAGTTGAGCTGCAACAGTGAGTATTATGACGATCATGCTGGACATTGAGGTTGTTTACTTAGGCTTAACAGGCTGCAATTTAAACACCAACGGGATACACTGAATAATTCGACAGACTTGCAATGGAATAAGCTCCAGGAGTCCCGACGTAAGCTGTCAAAGGTGATTGACGGCTGGTTCCACAAGCTGGGTGATTTCATGCCTGTTGATGCAGTGAACACTCTTCGTTCAACCATTGCCACACCCGAAGACATGTTGCTAGGTTTACCATCGGAGTTTAAGGCTGACGACCGAGTTAGATTAGGAATCACCGAGCACGCCCTGATAGAACGGGAACTCAGGATTGGCCAGACACATGACGTCTTGAAGAAATTGCGAACATTGCTGGGGTTGAAGTCGTTTTTGGTTCGACGGAGACGACAGAATCCGGGATACTCTGTGGCAATACGAGCAGAGACTGAGATTAGAAAGGTAGAAGGGCATGTCAAAAAATGGAGGAAGGTGTATGATCGGGCGTGGGAGGCTCTAGAATCATTGAGAGGGGATGGGCGAATCCCACAGGAAAACCGTGCCTGGTGGGAATTACACAAGCTCACTAACAAGGGTATATACAATAAGAGTAATAGTAATACTCGCACGGGCGCGTGGGTGCGTGTGGGCGCGTATGCACGTGCCTGCATACACAACCCGCCCGACCGCCGCCAAACCAAACAGGTTAGGGACGCGTTTCGGTTAAACAACAGTCATGTGATGAACTAAATACAAACAAACAACACGCTGGCTTTCAACCACCACCATACCCCACCTCTTTCTGGCCAAATAACGCGTTTCTCTCTTCAAGATGAGTTCAACAAGTGAACAAGGTGATCTGGACATGCTTCTCGCAGCTGCCGGAGAAGAGATGATCATTTCATATCGGCAGAAGGTGAGCCCCACGCATCTGTCATCGCAGAAGCTGACCTATTTTGGGCAGTACATCCCGGAAGGGCTTCTTAAGGCCTTGCCGGAGACTTATACCATTGAAAATGCTTCCAGATGGATCAAGTATAACAAGTTTTTCGCATTTTTGAATGCTGCATTGCAGGCCGACAGCCCCATGAAGCCAAAAACACCTATCAAGCGACCTCGATCATCTTCCCAACTTGGAAATGACACATTAAGTGACAGCTGTGACGCGTTCTCGAGCCCTTTGATGAGCCGTTGGTCGAAACGTCGACGGATTGATCCCGGTAACTGTCAAGAGCAACCTATTGTTATATCCAGTGATGTTACAGGCTCCCAAATCGGTTCAGACAGCTCCCTATATATCCCTTCTGACCCATTTCTGTTGATTGTGACGCCGGACCACTCTATGGAACCAGCTTCGGAGTCTTCGGTTATGCCCGAAATAGCTATCAAAGCTCCAAAACAGCGATGAGGTGGTTCTTCGCAGCGGAACCGGGGTCATCATCAAGTGACACGTTTAATGTGGGTTGATGAGCTTATTGATGTGACAGAACCGCGAGAGAGCTGGGATGTTCCTGACGATCCTTCAAAATCAACAGCCTATCGACTGAATCTGTCAGGAAGCTCGAAGCAATATCTTGATGATGAGGGTAATGAGCTGTCGATGACTGCCATTATCAAGGCTGCCGTGAGTTTGTTTATTTTTTATTTTATTTTATTTATTTTTGATGCTCATTTCACCCAGATGACCGACTCATGGGGTAGCGGAACTGGCGGCAGCAAGCAAAACACCCCAAAAGTCAAGGTTTTGGATGATATGAAGTGTACAATTATCCAGCATCGTTGTAAAGGATGTTATATATGCTCAGAAACAGAAGCGGACCTATGGAGCACATACAAACGCAAAGAATATGATTTCCAAACCTTTCAAGCACAATTTGAGAAGCGGCTCGTTATTAATAGTGTGCAAGAATCTACTCCGTTCGGTTTTGCAGCAGCGTGCGTGCTTTTTTAATTTAATTTAATTTCGATTATTTGATTACTTATATCTATTACAGGTTCTTTAACAAGATATTTAGCAAACAATGTCATTTGATGGATGAGAATGGCAAGTGTTCTGGGAAACCCATACTACGGAAGTTCAAAACAGTTTGTTTGCATTTCGCTTCTTTCATTTTCGATGCTCACAGGTTATTTTACAGCTTTCGGCAGATGGTAAATCACGTTATGTCAGCTGCTCCGAGTGGAAAGCTGGCCATGACAAACATTCTCATTTATTTGCCAGTATTGACCCGATGGTGAAAGAAGACCTCCTTGTTCAGCTCTTTGAGTCACACACGGCAATCAGTGGTGAAGCACACGCTCATATCGGCCCGTGTGCACTTGTTTTATCTCCTCGTATCGGAAACAAATTGAAAAATTGCCGTGAGTCGTATTTTTTTAACTCCTTAATTAAATCTCTTGCTCAATTTATTTCTAGCCTATGCACATGTCAAGGATGATAAATTGATTAAGGGTGATATTGTTGCTCGTACTTGTCCTGCTAAAATAACAATCTATGCCCCAACTGATAAGACGGTCCGGAAAGCTCTCATAATCGTTGGTGGAGAGCAACATAACCATCCAAATTTTCCGTCTGATAAATGGACACCGGATTCCAAGCAAAAATATAGAGAGGCATTGGGCCAGGCTGGATTAATGGGTGCAACAGTCACAAAAGTGGATTCAGGTGTGTTGATCATTTAATATGATATATTGATTGAAATTTCTGAAAGGATTTCAGCTCCAACAACGGCAGGAATTTTTGGGACACCCCTTCCGGAGGCTGTTTATGCCGTATTAGGAAATTCTCGAAAGAAAGCCGATCTCATTACCAAAGAGAAAAGGAAGCATCATGCAGCAGGTCTTGGCTTCTTAGGTGAAGTCTATATTTTTCCGATATTTCCGCTCCATCACTAATGCCTTCTATTCAGGGGTTTATGACACATTCCGCACAGAGCAGCTCAAACTGGCAGCGGAACGCTATATTCAACATGTAGCCAGCATTCGCAGTGATGACGGTGGTGACAACATCGAAATTGTTGTTACTATGTTGCCTGCCTTGGCAGAATTAATTCATGAGACAAAGTGCACGCAACATGACAATACATATTTACGGATCGCTGGGAAACACAATGAATGGGAAGTTGCACTGTGGGAAGATAAACTAAACCGCCGTAAGTACTCATTTTCGCATACAGTCCTCATGTGAATTTAATTTTTCACAGGTGTAACAGTGGCTCGTATATACTGTAACAGGGAAACCTGACAGGCCTTCCGCATCATGTGGAAAGCTTTTTTTGATACAGTACATGAAGTCACGGGTCGCCCATTGCAATTAAAGAATCTCCATCGCCTAGGCAAATTGGCAATATTTTTGACAGATGGCTGTGCAGCCCAGGCACTGGGTCTTGGTGATGTCTTGGCTGAGATGAATGACCCCGCTGTCAGTGGAATCATGACCAAAGATCCGGAGGAAATTGTAAAATATTTCCTGCGAACCTGTGATGTGCATTGTGACAGGTCAGCTCCATACTCGTTATTATTATGATTAATTTGATAATGACTTTATTTTCAGGAATCTTAATGAGCTAGCAAATTTCTGCAGTCCAGAAGATATGGCCTATCTACGAAAGTTCCGGTCTATCTCTTCGGTTGAAGAATTAAATCAATTTCACGATTTCTGCAAAACACACCTAGAGCAAAAGATTCAGGGTGCGTTGATATACATTGCCACATTTAATTATTTACTGATAACGGTCATTCTCCATCGGATTAGATTGGTATGCAAATAAAGTGATGCACACGTGGTATTTACCTTCGCTGGTGAAATTCTTGACAAAGATCCCCCATGGAGATTGGGAAATCAACCGTCGTGACACAAATATTAATGAAGGGTCGCATCCGGCCACCAATCGCGCAACGGGAAAAGGACTTACTTTATTAGAAGGCATAGAAGGGTGAGTTAAATTTAACTTCAACTTTATTTGGACGATTTCGGATGATTCGGGCTTTTTTGCAGAGCACGCCAATTAGACACACTTGAAGCTGAACGGCTGCAACTTTCAAGACGCAACTGTGTATTGAAAAATTCAAACAACACAATAGGTCATCGCTTCAGCAAGAATACAGCTAGAAGCAGTGCAAGAAGTCGGAAGAATGATCAAAGTGTGGCTGCGCATGCACAACTCAATGTTCTCGCCACCCAGATACAAACAGCGAAAGCGCAGGTAAAAGAGCTTCAAAAGAAACAGAAGGACATAAAGACTACGACCGGAATTCGCGCCCGCAATCCTTCAAGAGCCGAGAGAGGAAAGTTGATCCCCGAGGCTGATCCAGAAGACGTCCCGCCGAGATTGGAATACGCTTACCTTGCTCGTTCTACACAGCCTCGTCTGAGACATGCATCTCTCACACAGGGTGGTCCATCCAGCTCTGCTTTTGGACTTGTTCCTTTAGATCCTGCCTTAGAGCCCCCAGTTGCGGCATTGCCTCCTGTTTTTCCTAACGAGTCATTTGTTTTCCCTTCCTCCACTGCGCCGCCATCATTTTATTATCCCAATAACGATTTCATTTAGTAGTTGATTTTTAAATGCTATTATATAATTCTTAATAATTATTTATTTGGTGGTTAAAATAACAGAACGGCGCGCAACCGACGACAGCTGAGTATTACCACCGTCGGTCCTCTCGGCAAAGGTTACGGGCTTTGCCGGGCGAGTATGACCATGACTCTTCTCGTATCTCCCCCACTAACAACGATTGCATTATGCTCTCGGAATGGATGGCTGACCAGGCTTATTGGAGAGGAATGGGAGAAAGACAAGCAGCTGCAGCGGTGGAGAAGGGGAGTGGTCCGAAACAGCTGTCTTGGATATGGAAGATTGAATTGGACCTGGAAGGAGAAACATTCGAAGAAGTTGAAGGCACAGTAGATGGGTGGACAAATGAAGGTAGGCCTTTGAATAATGATGATGGGGCTGCCAAGACTGATATATCAAATAGCAATTCGGCTAGAGTGGTTGCATGCGAAGGCCAGTTCTGAAAGATGGCATGAAGAAACAAAGCTGTTAAAAGCTGAGGGGCAGCGGGTGGTAAAGTCATATCAATGGTTGAAAAAGGATTGGCTGAGACGGAAGGAGAAATGGACACAAGAGCAAGGTGTACCTAAAGGCGCGGTGGCCTTTGCAGCGAGGACTACAGCAGCCTTCGACATCTTGGAAACGAGAGCTGCAATGCATTTGACGGAGTTACTTGCACTGTCGTAGCAATAGTTTGGTAGATTTATGTAAAATATTCACATTAAGGAATTCAATTAGATTACATGTATTGTGCAGAGGCGTCTGTGAGGGGTTTCGCTAGGCAAATGTACGATTGTGCATTCGGATAATAGGTGACGTTGCCAGAGTGTGGATCCACAAGAGTTCATCTATGACATGCATCATCTCCGAAAAGAAAAATTCGGAGACGATACATATCATAGATTGACTCTTGTGGACTCGACTTGGCATAATCACTCACTGGCCTTCATAAGACGTCAATGAGGACATCTCTAGTCAAGAGCGAGAAGATATGAGATGATTGGGTATCGTGCAGGTGAGGGAGAGGCAACCACCGAGAATTATCCACCGGCAGGGCCAGGATTGCTTTCGTCAACGCTGATGTACAGTACAGCCTGCCAGACCCTAAGCACAGTCCATTCGCACAGACTGTGGTTAAAAGTGAATGCGGAATAAATTAACCGAATAATTAGGAGCAAAAATGCAGTCAGTGAGCCTCACGGTGCGAAACCACAGAGCTGACTGATGTGAGCGAGCAGGATCAAAAGTATTCGAACTCCGATCATACTAGTGAGTTGGGTAAGCGATCCCAAATCTTTCGACCGGTTCTCAGTGCACGGTGCGGGGGCTGTGGCGGAGCTGCACTGTTGATTCAGTTCGCGGTTCGCAAATAATGATCGTGAACCGCACCGAACCGCACCGCGGCAACACTAGTTAGGTAAACAAGTGGCAAGAAAGCAGGCCGACTAGCAGAGGACCAGTGGAGTAATAGAGATAGGAATATAAAGTAAAATAATGTGGTGTCAATAAGTTTAGCCTGTAGTGATAGGTTATGAACACGGGTGATAGCGACGAGGAGTATGCTACTGCATCTCGCAAGTAACGGCATTCCGGATGTTTATCTGCTATTGTTTTGCAAGGTAAAAATATGTATGTAGCGGGTGGAACATACGTGAAGACGTACGTCGGCGGATTGCACACATGCCGAAGAGACGTATGCTGGGAGGCACAGGTCACACTGTACCCAGCAATTTGATAATACGGAAAAAATGAGGAAACGGGCCGACAAAGCAGGCTGAATGTACAATTAATGGAGAGTCGGAGGTGCTAAATCACACGTACAGTGATGCTCCTCTGTGAGTAGCAGACAAACTGTACACTCAGAGGTGATACGTGATGCGGCCAAAGATCCTATGGGTAACAGTATGTATGTAACAGGTGGAGCGTATGGGAAGACGTACATCGGCAGATTACGCGCGGACGTATGTTGGGAGGCACAGACATAACGTACCCAGCAGGATAATACATATAATATCCAAAACGAGCAGGCAAAGCAGGCTTAATGTACAACTAAATGAGCCGCGGAGTTGCTGAAGAACACGTACGGCGGCACTGCTCCATGATTAGTGGACACAACTTACACTTAGAGGTGACATGTGATGTGGCCAAAGAACCAATGGGTAACTTAGTGCATTGCTCCTCTTAGTGTGTCAGCGAATGCGAAAATAATGTATGGAAAAAGCTCCCACGTATTGCGGAAAAGACGTACGGCTGTGTGTGTGAGTGGGGATGGGATGGGATGCATACCACCTATGTCTAAGAACTAGTGTAAACCCCCGCTTGTTTCCGAACATAACGTACGTCCGGCCCGTGCCTGCAAGTAGCGCGTAACAGTACATTTCAGCCCTCTGGTGAGATGCATCCATACAGTATACCATGCTCACGCTAGGAGCGAGCATTCTTACGTGTATGTACTGGTTATGGGCCCGCTATTCGATGATATGCATATACCCATTGTTCTATCACTCTATGTCGTGTTATGTTCCGCATTTGACTTAATTGTTTGTAAGACTTCCTTCCGCTTTCGTTCATGGACTTATAGTATATAAGTACATGTATCTTAGCTAGTTTTCTCCAGTCGGAAATTAGCACCGTTAGCCCATTAAGCATTATAGACCTTAGTGTATATCCTTCCTATAACTCGAGCCTAGTGCTCACTCCTTCTATATACTTCAGACCTCCGAACCGAATACGAACTTCAGAGATCAACTCCGAACTTCACCTCGAACCTTTGATCTTACTCCGAAGTCCTACCTTCGTTCGGGACTTCGTTCGGACTTCGTTCGAACACTTTGTTCGGAACTTCGGTATTCGAATCTGCTTTTATATTGTTGGTTCTGATCTGTTCCAAATTAAGGACACGTACATTTCGAGGCGGCGCAACCTACGACGTTGAAGCCAAGTCTTTCGGTTCTAACCCTTCGTTCTTTAGTGTGACTTCGTTTGTTACTTCGGTCACGCTTCGGAACCCTTCATTAGGATCAGCCCGTAACACAACATTAAACAAGCAAGGAGTGTTTGTGGCAGCTTTGGCAAAGGAAGCATCAACTTGAGTGAGATTCCACAAGCCTACCATAGGCACATCTGCCTCAGGACTAGCAGAAATACCAAGATCTATAACACATTCACCATTCTCTGGCTTAGACATATAGTCAAAGTCCAAAGCAGGGATGACATCTGCCAAGACTTCAAAAGGATCATTACCAAGATGATCCCTGTCTTTATTGGTAAGCTTGATGCCTCTAATATCCATGATGAAGAAGAAAGATCCAAAGATACTCAGGTCTTCATCTCTATCTTCACGAATAATAGTAT
>KN837254.1:145859-156123 GCA_000827215.1 Sphaerobolus stellatus SS14 | reverse complement strand
GCTTGAACAAGGTATCTGAAGGTAGTATTATGGAAGGTACCATAGCTGCCAACAAAGTATGGGAGCTAGCAGTGCTATAGTTGCTATAATAGCAATTATAGCACTTACCAACTTTACTGATGTGAAGCCTGAAATGTATTAGGCTGCTCTATCCTCCTCTGAGCAGTAATCAGAAAGGGTATAGATAATGATAAATATTCTATTTTATTTTCTGTATTAGGGTGTTTCACGCTAGCGTTTTTGGGAGTATTTCATAGTATTTCCCCAAGTATTTTTGGTATATTTCTTTCGGTGGAGATACAAAAAATACTCGAAAATACTCCTGAGAATACCGCATAGCGTGAACACTCCGCTCACAAAATCATATATTGCAACTAAATCATAGTCATAGGAACTTCTCAAAACGGATGGGCGCCTCATGACATGCCTGCCAGTACTGTTCCCATCCGTGCTCGTCTTCTCGAAGGCGCTCTCGCTTTCGCAAGGAGACGACAACGCATCCGTCAGCAAAATGAAGAGCATGATGAGGCAGTAATAGACGCAGCACGGGGGATGATGACTAATAACTGTGCAGTTGCTAGAAGTATCACACGCAAATGGATTTTATAGTGTACAAAAAATACTAGTGAAATACAACGGAAATACAAAAATACTCATGAGATACTCCGCAGAAATACTCCCAAAAACGCAAGCGTGAAACACCCTATTATATATATACTATCTATAGGTTAATTTTTTGTCATTTTCACCATATTTTTGAGACCCAGAATATATATCTCTATCCCCTTTTCCTCAAGTGGCTCCCTGGACCCTTCAAATGAGAGCTAACAGGTGATAATGGCCTCTCCTCTCCTTCAAATTTTGAGAAGTCTAATATTTTGAAGTCTTAATTACAGTGCAGGGGATCCAGCTAGTGAGTTCTGAGCAGGCAAGGTTGTATTTAACTTGTATCTACTTAGTCTCCAAAGTAGTGGTAGGGCTGGTGCACTCTGAATATCTCCTATCTAAATTTTTAATCATAAAACAGGATATATATGTAAAAAATAGCAAGTAGCAATCTTTCAAAGTCTTCCTGAGCAAACAAATGAAATATTTTCCTCCCTGAGCTAATCTGATACAATGCAATAAATTCAGAAGTGCTTTATCAGACTCAGATCAGAGCATGAGTAGTTCTGCATCAGTTCTGACCAAGCTGGGTCAAGTTACATAGATTAACCATATATGTTTTCATAAGAAATCGAATTATTTAACCTTTACATAATATGTTTTCTGCAATACAAACTTCAGCATGCATAATCCCAGGTTAAATAAATGAATATATATATAATATGTTTTTCTACCTAACATAAACATCTCAATAAATTTAGATATTCGTTGTAATTATTGGAAAAAATAGTTTCTGAAGGAAGCAAGAAGGTTACAATTATTTGCCGACTTATGTCCTATGTCGTCTAATACCACTCGAGAACAATGTAGTATAAGCACCTGTGGCCTAATGGTTACAGCTTGACTCTTTTGGCGCCCAGAGGCAAACAGGTCGCGGGTTCAATTCCCGCTGCTGCTCATTAGCAAACTAAGGTAAGCAATCTTCCTGACTCTTAATCAAAATATATCTAATAATCAACTTGAATAGAAAATTATATCTTCACTTGAAATGAATACAACTCCTCCTTTCACTTAGAACTTACAATAAGTGAGTACTTCTAATAAGATATATCAAATATTCAATGATATTTGCAGTGTATATACAACTCAGTAGTAAGTAAATAAATATGAATGGTAGGAAAAAGAAAATAATTTTTTTGAATTTTTGAACCTATACCCTGATCACTCTGACCGAGCCTGACCAAGCCTGACCAAGCCTGACCAAGCCTGACCAGCTTGACCGACCTGATCAGTCTGATAGGAGCTTTGAATCTGATCAGTCTGATCAAGTCGGCCCGATCTGACGGCCTGATACTGCCTGATCATGCCGGGTCGGGCGTTTCGGATTTTTGCGACATTGTCATACTTGAGCGCATATAGCAGTGGGCAGAAGATTCGTCGCGGCAGAGCCCACCCGTGTTTTGGCTGACAGGTCAAGCAGGATCAGGAAAGTCAACCATCGCGTGTACGGTAGCAGGCCACTTCGATGATGGGAATGAAAGCGATATGGGCTTGCAAAACAGGTCTACTCCTAATTAGTCTTCCCGGATGACTACACTGCCTATTCCACAGTCGCCCTGGGATGCTACTCTCTCTTGATCCTTTGCATATCTCCACACTGTTGTCTTTCCACATGAACATGGAGAAGGACCAAAAAGAATTCAAACGCAACACCGCTGCTTGAAGGACAGAACAACCTCCTCGGCCGGGTCATGAAGAGTAGATACAAGTGCTAGATATTACATGCGCATTTGCTTGTCCTTTACCTAATCTGCTAGTTATTCTGTTACAGGAGAAGCCGTTCAGCTTCCTCAGACCGTGGCTTAATGGTACATTTGAAGGGCGTGGGGACGCTGGTAATTAAATAGGTTACAATTTAGCCATTGAAAAGGGTTGTTATCCGCATACTCACAAGAAGAATCCCGATGTCCAATCGTACTCCACCGGAAACTCTTTCCCATTTTCATCTCGAGGGTTCGAAATATTGAACACTTTAAGGATCGAGGCGAACGCGATAAACAGAGAATTAAAAGCCATGGTGTTACCCGGGCAAGCCCTATTGTACAAAAGCAGATTGTCCAGATTTCAGATACGAAGATACTGAACTTAGTCATACCTTCTTTCAAATCCGAAAGCTCCTGTTGTAGCGGGATCTCTAACATCGGGGTTGAAGTGCCTTTCAGGAATAAACTTATCGGTATCAGGTCCGAAGTGCTCTTCGTTATGAAGCAGTTCACTACATAATTAATTATTATAAGCCAAATATCAAACCACATGTGCATAAACTTACACTATATTTCCAAAAACGATCGTCCCTTTCGGGATGTAATAACCATCCACGATATCTTCTTGAGAAGTGCAATGGGGGACTCCAAGAGGTGCAAGTGGCCGCCACCTCAACGTTTCCTTGGCTATCGCGACTATATAGGGTAACTGGTCCATATCTTCAATTTCAGGCAAACGACCCGGCCCAAGAAAATTATCTAGCTCTTTCTGTGCTTTGCGCTGCACTTCTGGATGTAGGACCATGGTAAGGAGGAATGCTCTCATGGCACTGACGGTCTACGACGGATGATTAGTAGGCGCCTTCATAACAGATACAAATGTACCGTATCTGCACCGCCTAAAAACATAGTTCCAGCTGTATTCTTGATTACAGTCACTTCATCCTCTTTGATGGGATCTGACTTGTGCAAGGATAGATCTTCAAGAAGCTTCGTAACAAAACATGCATCAGTACTGCCTGCTTCCTAATATTGCCATCAGTATTCTTGCGATTTTGAACCAGGGTATTCGCACCAATTTAGCTCTCGCAACTTCGAAGGGGAGGTCTACCATGTCAGAGATGGCTTGACGCCACCTTCGGACCTTTCTCTTGAATCCAGCGCCGGGAAACCATTCTGGCACGTATTTCACTATTTGGTAAACATCAGTTCCGTCTCAATATCTAATACTGTTTTTTGAGGCGTACAGAAGGGTAGTGTGTCAACCAAAAAACGACCGGGAATACCAGCTTCTGCAATTGCAGCCAGCACCGTTTCTGCATTTTCTACATAAGGATCATGATTGGGTTTCACTTGAATTCCGTATGTCATCTAGAAGAGCTTGGATGTTTATCAGCAATCTTGTAGAATCAGTATTCCGTACCTCCATGATGATTGCTCCTGCTAGCCAATGAAGGTGAGCGTCGTAGTCTTCCGGACTCTTATTCAGGCGCCGCAGTAATTCCCTTTTATCAGCTTGAATGGAAAGATAATCAAGGGAATTTAGAGCATTTACCTTGTATTCCTGACTTGGACAGGGTAATACACACTGACCACAGACCGATGAAATTGATCGTGCATTGCCTTGCGATGCCGGCGCCACCATTCACCATAGGGTTGGAATACAAATGCCCACCCAAATCCCATTCTTCAGAGAACAGGTCAGAAAAATATTTTCTTCCTCATAATATATCGCGTACAAATCATGAATCATCGGTGTAGTCGGCCTATCAGAGTATATCGATGAGCGTTTGTCGAAAAGCTCATAAGCCATCCTCCAGGAGTTAACGAAAAGCATATGCTTTCCTAGGACATTTATATGGACCAGTTCACCTAGATACAGCAGCTGGGTAAGGCAGTCACGTATAGGGTTGTTAAGCACCAATACCATACTGTTGGGCCCATTCATGGTATGTCTCCCATTCTCGCGCCATAGGGAAGTCGAGAAGATTACCGATAAGAGGCTTTGGAGGGGGTCCCGGAGGGAATTTGAGTCCTAGATAAGCTTCAGTAACGGCTACTCTGATATTACAATGTGATTTACCTCGTGGTGGGATCCTTCTACCTTTGAATACCTTGAAGTACAGTGCGGCGAGAAGACAACCAAACGCAATTAGCTGAGAGAAGACTGCCATGTTGTGGGGAGAGGAGAAGAAACGGAATAGGGTGACTGCATATATATCACAATTGATCTGTACAGCCACATCCATCCCTTCTATTCCCCTTAGGTGGGGTATCTATTAAACAGGTCCAGCAGGTCAGCAGGTTAGCCAGCAAGTATGAGCCCATCTTACTGATACGTGAATTGTTTCACACGGTATGCCAATGAGAAGCACGAAGATTAAATTAGCACCTATTGGCACTCTTGAGCATCGTGATACATTCACACACGAAGTTCCTGATTTAGGCTTCTGACAAAATGATGATTCGGAAGACTATTCAAGCATAGTGAGTCAGGTGGTAGCCGCATGTGAAATCGATGCTAACTGAAAGTCCGCTTACAGTAAGAAGAAAGCATATACGTTCCGTGGAACGGATTTGGTATGATTGTCCCATCATCAGAAAATGTAGTCGAGATGTGAGAAAGATGAGGACATGTTAAAGGGGGGTTCGAAAGCGAGGAAGAAAGACTTGGTGGAGACGATGCCAAGCAGGCGTTAATAAACAAATTCTGCAGCGTATCTGTTATTTCCATAAAAATTCGTAAAGATAAAGACTCAACGGTGCCCATCGATTAGTGGTTAAATCACCTCGTTGTGGCCGAAGAGCCAGGTGTTCGACTCATCGTGGGCACAAATCCTTTCTTATTTATTTGGGAACATGTTATTTTGAGATAGAGGAGTTTGTTGTGGATTTGAGCTTTTGTATGATGCTGGTTGAAAAGAAGACGATAATCAGGTGTGATTGGGGGACTTCTGAAGCGGATCTTGGCTTCGAAAAGGATATTCGATAGGTATGGAATCAAATCTATTCAGGATAATTACAACGTTTCTACATTGGACTTTCCTACAAATGATTTTTTCAGCTTACGAAGCGGTAAACATACTGGAAACGTACGAATATATCCACCACCCAACTTTTCCATGACTCAGAAATCTCTATCACCCCACCTCACGAACCCTGATACAATGACTCCATGATGTACTCTTTAGAATGTTTCATCTATGGAAGTAGAAAGGTGGAACGTACGGAGTCGAAGTCAACATCTGAAGTGAACCGTTCATGGGAGCCCAACGGCCGGTACCGGTAAGCTTTGGTGTTCACCGATTCAGATCAAGCATTCGTGACCATCATGTGGGGAATAAAAAAGGTAGATTACATCTCTTTATGGACAACATTAGCCTAATCATAGAAAAATTCAGTGAAACCACAGAAGACAATGAGCCAAACGCACCTCAGACTTGGGGCTTACGCGTCCTCAGCTTTCTTGTCCATGATGCCCCCTAGGCTTAACAATAGATATCCAGAAGTAAAGACAACATTAAACAACAAATATAGGTTGCTAAGGATTCGCTTTCAAACAGATGTGGCCGTGTCAAGCTGGCGAGTTTTAAGCTTGTTGGGAGCACGACTAACTTAGCCACGGCAGACGGGCACCTATTGAGCTAAATGAGGCCAAATAACCCCACGCACTTCGTCCCTTCAGCTCGTCCACTTCATTTGCCTTTCATCCTCTTGCTTTCCCCATTATGAGTTTTATAGCTATTTTAAGAAATGAGGAGACCAGAAAAAAAGGAGAGAAAAAAAGACAGAGTCCGGAATCCTGATTTAGGACGTGGAGAGTGAAAGAGGGTGATCAGAGGGTATCATTGGTCCTGCTACCTCTCGGAAAGAAAGGACAAGAGCTAGATGTCGACATGGGGCTATCTCCGCCCTACAACGACTATACCTACCTGACTTCCTTTCTTCTTCTTCTTCTTTTTCGGCGGTCTCATCATTTATGCAAATAGCAATAATTTCTCTTTACAGTGATTTAATTACGTCGTAACACCCAAAACGGCATCTTTTTTACGTTAACGTCGAATATGGCTGGAGACTTTTCCATCCCTTCTAAATTTCTTCCCAATTATTATGAATCAAAGTCTCCCACTTTTATGTACACATTTGTGCCCTTCGCACTGAAATTATTAGGTCTTCTGATCACCATAATCTCTCAGTAAAGGTCAGGCTATTTCTCAATACTCAGCCAGATAAAGTGTATATATATATAATCAGAGGGAAAATTACACCTGCACGGGAATACAATCAAGGGTAACCAGACAGCTAAGTAATATAAATACATAAGTAAGTGACGGATGGTCATAATCATGGAATGCATTACCATGACCATTGGTCACAGCTGACCATATGCATACGCTCATGACCAAATATATATGACCAAATACATATGGCTTTGACCATAAAAAGTGTACCAAGCAGGAATTGAACTCACAACCTAATAACATCAATATTAAATCATGAGCATGTAACCATTACACCACTGAGGCATTATTATTCATTCAGTTTCAGCATCACATGCTGTGCTATCATCTAGGAATAATTGTCATTTCTGTGATATCTATTATCTGAATAACTTACTATATATTTATATAAAGTAGCTTATTATATTGTGTAATTACATTGGTCAATAGGAATCTGAATATAGCAGTTTATAAAGAGCTATAGTGCTACTACATAGATCAATCATATCTACAAACATGAGCCTTTGTGGTGCAAGGGTTACATGTTCACAAGTTAATACTGTTGTTATTAGGTTGTGAGTTCAATTCCCACTTGGTGTGCTTTTTATGGTCACAGCCATATGTATTTGGTCATATACATTTGGTCATGAGTTTATGCATATGGTCAGCTGTGATGTCATGGTAATGCATTCCATGATTATGACCAATGGTCATGACCTATGCATTTCCATTACTGAGATAGGTGCCCTGCAACCCTGTGACTATCCCTAGGAACTCTAAGTGATTATCAAATAATTCGGAACACACCATAATGAGACATAATTGCAAAACACTTATGGGAAATGACCATATTTTGATGAGTGGAGCAGATATCCTTAGCACCCCTTGCACCACTGTCAATTCAATTCCTACCTTGACTTCAACATCTTTGAATGGTTGAAATTATATACCTGAGTCTTCTTTATTGAATACAATTATTGAGGAGCCTATAGCAAAGAAAACGACACCAGGGAAGCTTCAGTAGATCTGGATTAAGGATAGCAGCACCTGAAAGATATGATGGAAGAGCCAATTTGGACATTTTTGAACAGTGGGGTCTCGAGATAAATAATTATTATGAGCTTACCTCTATTGAATCAAGATTCCGAATTTGTCGCCTACCTACTTTCCTAAAAGGAAAGGCTGCTTATTTTTATTGGACCCATGTTGCAAGAAACCCGGATGAATGGACTCTCTTGTTTCAGCTGAGAGTTATTTAATTATTGTTTTCCTGAAGACTACAGAGAAATCGTTAGGCAAAGATTTGAAAGGTTAAGACAAGGGAGACTGTCATTTGTTGATTCCGTTTGTACCTTGGAAACCCTTGCCAACCGTGTATCCAATATAGACGAAGCTCAGAAAATTCGCCATCTATTTGAAGGAGCAAATGATTACTTGAAGATCAAATGGCGAGAAAATGGCATGAGCTCAGAATACACATCATTCACAGAATTAGAACATACTGGTCGTAATTTCGAAAAAGCTGCATTACAGACAGTCAGAGAAGCAATGAATAATCACCAAAATGTGAAGCAAGTCCTGCAGTCTATTGATGATTGTACATCTATTGAAAGAGAAATGAATTCGTGAAGGAATTTCGATGTTCCTAGACAATTTGATAATTCTAGACATACCTTTGATAATCCCCAACAAATCTATGATAATCCTACTAGATGAAACAATAATCATAGCCTTCTACAGAATTATAATTAACCATGTGGCCACAATTTTAGTCAGGGTGGTCCCTCTCAAATTCGAAATAATTATACACCTAGGAATAATTATCAGTGACCTAATAATTCACTTTCAAAGGAAGAAAAGGATGAATTACGAGCGAAAGGACGATGTTTCATATGCAAGGGACGAAACCACCTAGCTTGGGACTGTCCTTCGACAAAGTTTGTCTGGCCGTCTACACAGATTCAATCAGTGGCTGTTGACATCAACGATATTGCAAATAAAATTGATATGAACATACTGGGAAATTATATGATGAATTTATTCAATATTGACTTCCTGGGTTTATGCTCTAAAGAAGGTAGGAAACATCACCTTCAAAAATTGAGGAAGGAATTAATTCCTGCTTTATGGGATTGTGTCCCCTTTGTCACTGATTTCTTTGGAGTGCCTGAATATGATATATTTGATGATAATTGGTTCGAATTAGATGAATTTGATATGACTCACCTGATCCTCTATGATTGGCATACAGGAGATGACCATTTAATTGATGTTGGAGTCCTATGCCCACCAATTAATAACATTGTCAATTATATTCGTTCTGAAAAGGTCTGCTTACAGTTAGAATGATGTCTAATTGATAAGGAACAGGCTTTACGTGCCTTAGGATGTTCCGAGGCTGGTCCCTCTAATATATAGAACCCAACTACTGTTTTCTGTGGAATGACTCAATTATTGCCCAACGAGAACTCCTCAGAGGATGAAATTGAAGACTCACTTCCACCCTTGAGGATGATTTCTGACTCATCAGAGGAAAGCATTCCAGCTTTGGAACAACTTGAACTCTTGGAGGTACAGTTTCCAAAGTTGGAGGAGCCTAAGAATAACAAAGGAAAATCACGAGAACTGCGTCACATAACAACCCAGCAAAGAAACTCAGCTAGACCTAAAGATTTCACACATCCAATCCCAAGATCCATAGTGGTCGAAGTAAAAATACAAGGAGTTCGCTTAAGAGCCCTCCTTGACACTGGTTCACTAGCGGACTTCATATCTTCAAAGACTGTGGATTTATTGAGTATACCTGTGGAACACTTAGCAAAAACACTTACTTGCCAACTTGCAGCTAGTGGCTCTCATACCAGTATTACATCCACTACAACTGTTTTATTTGAGTACCAGGATGTAATGGAAAATCAATGATTTGATATTATTAACCTGGAGAACTATGATGTTATTCTCGGTACACCATTCCTTTTTCAGCATAAGGTGGCACTTACCTTCAATCCAACCTGTATCTTAATTCATTCTTCAGTTGCTGTTGAAATTAATGCCCTAATGTTGTCCAGATCTCGTCAATGGCTGCCGATGTACAGGAAGAAAACCTTGACCTTATTAGGACACAGCTCAGGAATGAAGCTGCCAACTTGTGTAAATCTGCTCAAGAAACACCATTGCTGCTGCTTCATGACATCAATCACACAATCCTGTTGAAAGATCCAAGTAAGTTGTATGCTTGGTGTCCATCTCATTGTCCTGAAGCATTAAAATCTTTATGGCAGGCAAAAAGAGATACTTATTTACACACCGGATGATGGAAATTCACTACAGGACACAACTCCTGCCCGATGCTCATCATTCACAAGAAACCTGGTCCAGGAGGTGAAGCTTGAGTCAGGATTGCTCTGGATAAACATCAGATCAATGATAATACAAGGAAACTGGTCTCGCCCTTACCAAATATAGACCCTATCCTTTTTAATATACGAGCCACAAACCCCAGGTCCGCATTCGCGGACCTGGGGTTTTGCGGCTCTTTTTTTACTTTGTTCTAAGAGGAGCCTAAAAGTTAAGTTAAAGCTTCATTGCAATGTCAAATTGAACAATCTCCCAAACAGATATTTGTTCATATTATTCATCTTCTTTGGTTGAATGAACAAATCAGGACATTGAGAT
>KN837254.1:96571-139384 GCA_000827215.1 Sphaerobolus stellatus SS14 | reverse complement strand
GGAAAAATGGCATGCTGACAAATGCTGACAAATGCTGACAAATTGCTGACCAATACATGGCCAGGGCGCCTTCATGTGACTTGTATATGGAAGCACCTTTATGCGGCTTGATGAGTTTATGATATAGAATATTTTTTTATTTTATTTTTTCAATGTACATATGGTAAAAAGAATTTTGTTTCATTTTTCTGGATTTTTTCCGTCAGAGGAAAATTGGATGTTTGAGCATGGGAACTTTTCGCACATGGCCAGAGCGGCTTCATACGACTTGTATAATAGATTGAGACATAAATATAGAACATTGATTGACGGAAAAGATGCTTACGGATAGATTTGAATTGAACCAGAAGATGTCAATAAGACTTTATTTAATACTCCTGATGGAACCATGATTAGCTTGGTCATGCAGCAAGGTGACTGCAATGTGCCGGCTGCCTACCAGAGTCTAATGAATCACATTTTCGGTTCTTTTATTGGTGTCTTCATGGATGTCTATCTTGATGACATTATTATATATTTGGACACTGTAAAAGACCATATTGAGCATTGTAGAAAGGTTTTTGCGATTTTATGAAGGGAGAAGCTTTACCTTACCACTGCAGACAAGCTTCAATTTTTCGCAATGAAATTACATATCCTAGGACATGTTATTGATGAACGCAGTATTGTAATGAATTCTAATAAAGTTGACAGTATAGTTAATTGGAAAATACTGACAAATAAGGAATTACTCAATGGATTCGTTGGTTTAGTTGGATATCTTGCAGGTGACTGTGCTGGTATCCGTGTACCTATGGGTGCTCTCAGTGATAAAGCTGGAGCAACATCTGCATGGTGCTGGACAAATATAGAACAATTAGCATTTGATAAAGTCAAAGAGATTGTTCAAATTCACTGTAATAGCCACTGAGTAGCTATAGACTATAATTCGACAGCTCCACCTGTGAATCTCGTCAGTGATGCTTGTCTGACAGGTGGTGGAGGAACCATCTCCCAAGGAGAAGACTGGTAAATTGCCCCAATCATCATCTATTGGTGTGGTAAATTCAATGATGCTCAATGAAATTATCCTGTGCATGAAAGAGAATTATTAGCCATAGTTGAGAGCTTGAAATGTTTCTGGCACTTACTTCTAGGAATTCATTTTCAGATCTATACTGACCATAAACCTCTTGAATACATCTTGACACAGAAGAACTTATCTTCTAGACAGCAACAATGGATTGATACATTGAATGACTTTGACTTTGAGATCCATTACATTCCCGGTGAGATGAACATCATCACAGACACCTTATCTTGAATTCATGATGATGATCCTACCAGCCTTGTTAGATTACCATCTGAATTTATACATGAGGATGACACACCTGTGATTTCACCACAACTTCAACAACTCTCATCGCCGGTTTATACTGGTCATGTTGTATCTGCCAAACTTGATTTGATGATGGCTGGAAGAGTCCCAAATAGACCTGAAGGTTATCAGACAGTGCTAGAACCAGAAACTGTCAATTACCCCCCACAGAAACCACAAGAGGTGTTACTGTAATGCCTCTAACGGCTGCAGCACGAGCGGACCTTGAGAGGCCATGTCAAAGGCATGTGTGTTGCTCATCACCCCAAATGAGAGCAGTCACACAGCCACAAATGATAGCCATATGGCTAAGCAACCAATCGACTGCAAGCCCTCAACTGCTGCCTTCACCTCCCACTCCTGCCTCCACAGATTTGCCAACGCCTGGAAATACTTTGCCGAATTCGAGTTTAGCTACAACAGAAACTATGTCCACCCCACCTAGGTATAGAACTCAGGTGGAATGGGGAGAAGAATTAGGAATTTTGGACACACCGGATGGTTTCTGGATTGAGCCAGGTCCACGTGCATATGTTAATGATACTCTTTTTGGAGAAATAAAGGATGCTGTCTATAATTTTCCTGATTATTTCCTAGATGAATACTTGGTATTTAAGCGAAATGAAGATGGAAATCTATTGTGTGTCCCTACCAGTGAATGGAATGGGATAAAATTTCGCGAATTTTTTATTAAGTATGCACACACACTCCTGGCTCATTTAGGATCAGCAAAAACTTTTATTTACCTTAGATCTATTGTTTGGTGGCCTAACTTAGGCAATGATGTCCAAGCTTACTGTTTACAGTGCCATATATGCGCAACTGGCAGATCTCAGAATCAAAAGCCTTGGGGTTTATTACATCCACTTCCTATCCCTGAATGACCTTGGGAACAAATTGGAATTGATTTTGTGGGTCCATTACCTCTGTCTACAAAACTGATTGGGTTCATTTGACATGATATGTGTCATAATTGATCATTTGACTAGCATGATACACTTAGTACTATCCTGACAAGACTACAAGGCAAAAGATATTGCTTTACTGAAGTATATAAACATCATGGAATGCCCAATTGAATTGTATCAGATAGGGACTCACTATTTACTAGGAACTTCTGGGAACAACTCCATCAGCTAATTGGCACAACCCTACACCACTCCACTGCTTATCACTCTTAATCTGATGGTGCCACAGAATGTGCAAATTGGACCATAACACAGATGCTGCATATATCTGTCATTCCAGAACAGAAAGATTGGGTTCACTGACTTTCAGCTATTGAATTTGGATTTAATAGCACATTTTCTTCAACAACCAGCTATTCACCATTTTTTCTTTTTTCCCCATATGTTATATAAATATTCTTATAGTCATTATGCTTGATATTGTTATTGGATAATGTCCCTAAATTTTCATTTCGTGGTGAATCTGGTTTAATATTCTTATACTAGTTCAATGCAAGTCGTTTAACTATATATTTGTTTATTTGTAATTAATGTTGTATGATATTGTAATTAGTACAATGTCATTATTTATTTATGTTTCACGCACTTAAAAATAGTCTATTACATGTTTTGATTATACGAGCACTAGATCGTGTCTAATTGGCATGATGTAGCGCCCACATATTTTGTAATATATTGTGACATCCTTCTCAGGCCACTGAAGTTCTTCATCAAGCTGTTGTAGACCAAAATGATTTAAATGTCTGCAATAGATCCCACTCTTGAGTTTTCTTTGCAAGCAGTAACTTTTCATGCCCTTTTAGGACTGCTGTAGGCAGACTGGAAAAATGCTAGGGATATATCTCAATGTATGGTCTCTCGTCATCACTTCTCTGATGTATAATTGTAGTCCAGTCACGTTATTTATTACTATTATTATTATACAGCACTATAATAAGCCAGAGGAATTTGTGAGTTGACTAATATGACATCAACATTGTGGCGGAGAAACAAAGCAGGATGAAGATGTGATTCTAAGTTAAGAAAACTGCATCATTATGGTATCAGGGTATCAGCTACTGGATACTCTTTTCTTCGCTATCGTCTACGATTTTCCCTCTTATGACATTAAGTGTATGCCAGTCATAAACTTTATCGAGGAAACTCAGTATAAGAAATCTAGAAGTCAAACCCTGACATACACTCTACAGTATTACACAGATCACCACCTTTAATTATTTCCCCAACAAAATTTCATCCTTGTTTGACATCACACTGAATCATGAAATTTACCCTTTTGTAGCCCTAATTGGAGAATGTGATATGATATTTTTGGTTGATCCAAGGGACCACGAATGATAGCTGTATTAAGAGAGAGTTTGAGTAGATCAAGGAAATGAGATTGCTTCTGAAGTGGGAGTGAGGCAGAGAAAATTATCCTCTGGACGGGATAAGCGGTAAGGTGGTGAATCTTATTAAAATCTTTTTTAAAACTGCCTGTCATCATTATACCATGGCCTTCATCCAAAATGATCCTGGTGATGCAGTGGATATTGTTGCTAAAAAGCTGATGGAACATTGGCATTGTTGCACTCTTGAGAGCAAGAAATGTATTCTTGCTCCCTGGGGAACTTCCTCAGTGGCAACAGTTCAGTGTATGCAGGCAATATTGGCTTCCTTGGCAGTGCAAAGATGGTTCAGTAATAATGATGAATGTGGAACAATTACAACCATCATCATCCTGTCTTCCAACCTTGCAGGTAAGAGCCAGCTTAAACTCTTTCCACTCCCAGTCAACATAATTACAACAACATTTTCACTCCTCTCAGTAGCCATTTTGCACAGAATTTTCTGTGCTGAGGACTTGAAACAAGGATTTGGATCACTGGGGAAGTGCTTCTTGAGGATGGTGTAGAGAAGCTCATCTGAACGCACCTGTAAGAGATGTAGCAAATGCTGAACCTGAAGGTCATCCAAAAGTAGCTGGACTGTTTGGAAGGGATCCTCAGGATAGAGAACATTAAACTGATGGAATGACTGCTGTGAGTAATTTTGATTTGTGAAAGGAGGAGCCAATTGAGCTTTTGTGATAAGTTGCTGTTCACTCTGTAGATTCCTTGAAGGAGGCTGTGAATGCAGTGGAATAGTAAAAGACAGCTGTGCTTGTAGTATAATACTTGAAGAAGGTAGCTGTTTATGAGGGGTGTTATTCAAAGACAATGGCTGTTCGCAATGACAGATATTCAATGAGGATGGCTGTTCATAATGTCAGATATTCAATGATGATGTCTCTTCATGCTGGAGGGAAGTTGATGGAGCCTCCATGACGATATCCTGAACCATTGAACCCTTAGTAAACCATATCTGAGACAAATTTGAATCATTAATAGCAGTCAGCATAGGTCTTCTGCCATCTAGTCCCAATTGCATTAGTGTCAATAATAACATTTTCTGGACATCCCTCTTGAGCTCCTCAGTTCATTGGGAATGATGTTGTTCAATCATAGCAGAGACAATATTGATGATGTTCACCTCAGATAGAATGCTGTGTGCTTCCACAGAGTCAGAAATAGTAGCTGAGAGATCTTGAAGTAGGTTCATTCTCATTTGAATAGGCTGCCATGCTGGCTTTCCTTCTATTCCTCCCCACACTTCCCAATAAAGATAAGACATCCACCCAAACTGGTGTATTCTGTGACTTGTTGTGTGCAGTAGCTGGTCATGCTTTAGTGCATAATATGAGTCGGCAGCAGGAGCTGAATGTGACTGTTGTAAAATACCAATGTTATCATTGCCCACATCATCTTCATCAAAAAACATCTCCAGCTCAGATCCAACAGATATCCTACAAATTTCCACATATGACTGTCAATATTGTTGCAGACTGGCCTTGAGATTGCAGTATGTTGAAATAAAATTCACTATCCAGTCTTGAATCATAGGTGTCAACACCCTCTTCCCCATGTTCACCCAGAAAAATTGCTTGGTGAGCAAGCCTAGTTTTGAAAGGACAAAGCAGAAGTTAGACCTTCTCAATGACCTGACTGAGGTGAGGGGGACACCTTGTTGGGATAAATGCTTTGAGGTGAGTGCATGTTTCTGTCTTTGTTCTTCAGACAGTAATCCAAATCTCCTCATCTACATCTACCCATATTGTTTCCTGGATCTGGTACCCAATCTGGCACTCCCTTGATTCTGAGACAACTGCTGATCGGATTGAGATGATTTTTATATGGAAATGTAGGTTTTGATGAGCTCAGCAGGACCTACCATATTTGGAAGGTAGGGTTTCCACGATTGGGGCAGTATTCATGGAACAAGGGGGAAAAAAAGATCACTTGATTGGGGACCATGGGAAGATGGGTTAAGGGTAAAAGTTGTGGGAAATTGGAGGCAGGATCATAAAGTGCAGGATTGTATCTTCCATGTACCACCCAAAAACATCACCAGAATGCAGCCCTGAAGCATCCAGCTATGGTTTGTCCATGCTGTGCTGCCAGGGGCAAGTCCAAGGGTTGTCCTGGGAAAGAACATGGGGTTTTACATTTAGGAGGTTCTGTTTATTGGCAGAGGGAGGGACAAAAACATCACCAGGATGTAGCTCTGGGAAAGAACAGGGTGGTTTATATTTAGCAGGTTCTGTCTATCAGCAGAGGGAGCAAGGGGGAGAAGAGGCCTGTGGCTCCCAGGCGGCAACATGTGGTGTGTACACTTCCAAATTCTCACTCCCATTGAATTTGCTCATTATTGTCATCACATATCATTTATCCCTAATGTCCAGTGTCCTGTATAGTGTCTTTAGCTGAGTGTAGAGCCTAGGAATATTCTTCAATAAAGACCAGCTTCTATTATCCAGTCTGAGTCATTATTTCCATTTCTCACATATTCAACCACCTCACATGACCAGCACAGTGTTTCTATCAGTGTTTCAGTTGGATCATAGACACTAGGAAGTGCCTTCATATAAGTCATTACCAGATGTAAGACTAACATTTTACTTTCATTCACCCTCTCCTCATACCTATACTAAATATTGGGATTTTTATATCTCCAGAACTGCTCAGCCAATTTCTTAGGAAACCAGCTATATTTGTTCATCTCTATGTTAACTATAATATATATAAAACTCAGAGCAAATGATGTGACCCTGTTTGAATTATGTATTTCCCCCAGCTGGTAGAATTAAGAAACCGTACATTTGATGGACATCCAATGTGTTTGTAATGGAGAGTTTGCAGTGCCTGATTTTCAAAAGGAGCTCCTTGAGTATCTCCTTCCTGAAAAGCATCTGACATGCTTCATAAACCTCTTTATCTTGGACGGTTTAACAGTGTTGTATTTCTGCAAGAAAGAAACAAGTGCCACTTGAGCATCCTCCATATAGATCATCAAATCTGTGAAAATCAACAATGACATGATTGACCTTGCGTTGGGTTAATCTTTAATGATCTTCTTCAGATGTTGGCCTAGGGTATCTAGAAATTTAATCTTGCATATGAGCTCTTGAACCATGACCCCTTCTTCCTTGTTTGCAGACTTCATAGGTTTACAGCCCTTTCAATTATGTAAGGTGTGTGCTTGCTAGCATGTGTCATAGCACTCCTCATGCAACCACCATAGAACCATGACCAATGCACGGAATAACTTGAAACTTGGTACATGTTATCTTTTAATTTTGGTCTAGTGTACCCAAGCATAAAATATGTGACATCCTGCCTAGGAATGAAAGTACTGATTCTGGGTATTTCCCTTGCACAGCACAATACAGGCTGATTTTGTAACAGAACAGGATAATCATCCCTGCAGACAATTCAAAGTCTCAAAGGTTATGGAATAATTATGTGAATACAGGAAAATTCTAGTAGAAATATTATGGTACTTATAAGAGTATTTGGGAATGTGTTGGAACCTTTGAGAAGCTTCCAAAACATATGAGAACACTGAGATTTACTCATATAAAAGCATGTACTTACAAGTACTTAGTTAGTTAGTTAGTCTCAAATAGAGAGATTTATCTATGGTCATCTTCCAGTGTGAATTCTAAGAAACTTCTATTATCAATTATACATCAAAGCATGAACTAAAGCATTTACCAATTATCAGATGTAAGTACAGCTATATTTCTGAAGGATTAGAGAACCTCTCATTATAGAGAGTCTCGAATTTTACAGATTTTGGCTGCATTCCATCGTGATTCAGCCTCTCTAAGGTACTAGTGGATAGGATATTGAAAAGCACCATATGGCTTGCTGTGGAGCTAGGAGGGGATTTTTGGGAAAACACCGAGAAGAGATCAGCAAGTTCATGGCCCAGGTGAGCATACTGAACTTAGTTGTCATTGCATGCACGAAAGCATAACTATAGCTCTCCGTAGAGCCCCTAATGACAGTGAATCTTAAGTATTGGTAGTACTGGGGTGGATTTAGCTCTAGGATGGTTTATGTGGAACAGGTCAAATAACAGATATATTATGTAATGGTGCATTAGGTTATATTGAGATAATACAAAATTTGGAGCCAAATGGTCATTTCTGTGGCAAGATATCCCGGTTGCGAGTGTGAGGCCGTATGTGCGCGTTATGTCACACACGCCTTACATAATCGAAACGGCTGTAAGTATTGCGATGACGAATTTGCCTGCTCCTATAAAGGCGAGAACGGTTGTTATCGAGAGTGGGTCGGCGAAAATCATGAGAAATTGGTTTGGAAGATAATTTGAGGATTGAGAAGTGACGTATAGACGCGATTATGGTGTATACTGAGGAGAAGTGAAAGAGAGGAATGAGGCTATGCTGTCAATTGAGACAGTCCCAGTCTACGCCAAGTCCACAAGGAGTATGCATTGCCCATAAGCGCTACACAGAGCATTGCTTTTGGCAATTCTATAATGAGGTGAAAGGGGAAGGGAAAGAGAGGCGGGAAATCCGCGATGACATTGACAGCTACAAAGTCCGCACTCAGTGCACGAAGAACATGCATCACCCGCAAGCGGTACTCATAGCACTGCTTTGGCAATTTCACTGACATCTTCCCAGAGAATGAATTTCCATTCCATAATTTTGAAGTATAAAGACACCATACTCACACAGTAACCTGCATTGAAGCGAGAAATTTTCTAGTGTCCAACCGTTTTGCTAAAAACAAAGGGAAATGAATGCAGGTACGGTGAAGAGGTCAGACATAATTTTCAAATACCAGAAGCTCTATTTTTGGTACAAAGAAGCAACTTAACGACATAATATGTTATTGAGCTTTCTTCACTCCAGAAGGCTGTGCCGGTAATGATTCTCTCCGATGCGCACAATTTGTCAACCTTGTTGTATCATAAATCAGTTATATTTAATCTTTAGAGCAAACCATGACCCGCTTACCGTGAGATTTATTCTATATGGAGAAACTGGAGCATTCTAAAACTTGGAATGAAGGATGGCGAAGGATACAGTCTTAGAGTGACATGCAAAATATAAATATGAATAGTATGAGGGTCACCGCTGATGTACATGGAGTTTCTAATATGCTCTAAAGACACATATTTTCTACATGCCAAGTTGATGGGCATAGGATTGGGTAACTCTGATGATAAAGATCTTTAATGCATTTAAAATAATCACGAGAAACTTCATTAATATCCCTTCGAAATTAGGGTTGCATGCCGATGGTTGTGTTTTGAAAGAATCGGAAGAATTCCAGATATCGTAATGTGGGGCAAGCTCGTATGACTGCCAGCAGTAGTAGAATCTCAGTCTCACCTTCCTCCTCCACCTTGCTAACATATACGGAAAGATCACTACAGCCTAAGTATACACATATCGAACACAGACATTCCTGCCCGGGAAAAATCATAACTAAATAAATGAAATGATAGCCAGAAGCTCGTGAATACTGACCATTTGCCATTTCAAGGGCCTCTGATTCAAAGTACGTAAAATGGTAATTTCCTCAACAGTAGGAAATGCTGTAAAAATTCCTTCGAAGGGGTCTTCGTTAATATCTCTGGTGAACGATGGACTTAACAGCCTAAGTAATAATCCTTTGAAGGTATCCAGGATCCTGCATCATGAAAACTGGCAATGGCGCCTAAATTTTCCATAGAATTACGAGTAGCTAGTGACCTTCTATGAAATAAAGGAGTGACTATGCTCACTATGCATTATAGCCCGGGGGAAATCCATAATTCAAACAGAAGCATTCCGTTCAGGCTGATTTTTTAATATGTTGTAGCCCTGATCATTTCGTGAATATTGAGCCATCATTGAAGAAAACCGGTGGACCGGTTCTCAAGATATAAAATCACATGTTTATTGAGTGGGGAGGAGACGACAAAAAAAGCGGGTCAAAGACACTAGAGAGTGTGTTTTTACAAGTATGTGAGCAGAAGTAGAGATAACACTAACAGTCTACCTTTATTCATGCTGTCCTTGTGTCTTCTCTGAACATTGTGATTTTTATATCTCAAGAACCGGTCCGCCGATTTTCTTCAAAGATGGTTCAATCTTTACGAATTGATCAGGGTTACAACATATATAAAAATTAGAATCAGCCTTAATTGAGTGTTTCTGTTTGAATTAAGCATTTCCCCTGGACTATAGAATTCCCTTTGGGATCTTTTTTTTGCTTGAACATGCTCCATGGCTTGAATTTTCCATAAATCAAAAATTACATACCTAACATTGCAGTTTTTTGTTAATATTCATTTAAAATATACCTTGACATCTGAATGCACTTGTCTGCTGTCTGTTTTCAGATTCTGGAGTCAGAAGAGATTTACCACTTATTTCATCACTTCTTGCTACTAGTAAACTGGTCAATCCTAATATTCTTTATCTTTCCTATGCACTATAAAGCGGCTTGCATCAAAAGAACCATTTACAATTTACATTTTCAGAGATGAGTAATATTCGTGTGAATATTCATGATTTATTTTTTTACCAAAGTGGTCGGATGCAATAATTACATAAATTGAGAGTTTAGATGAATTCTTGAAACATTTTATTATGGAAGATTTGACTGAAAAGTTCACCCCGACCTCCACCAACATCGAGACCGATGAATTTCTCGATGCGTGGGAAAGCTTACATCAGCCGGCGCTTGCTTCGTTGGGTGATTTTAAGGTCACCCGAGAACACACACCGGATAAACATCTAAGTAAGGGACGAAAAAGAACGATATATGTACTCACAATAGTGCTTTGAACATAACATTATCCGAAAAGTATGTGTTTATGCGGAGTAAACCCCACATGGTAAAGGTCAAGCTTCCTGGCTTCATAGTAGGTTTTTTTCCATTACTTCCAGCTTCTTTTAAAAGAAAGGGGGTTTATGTTGTCATGTCTGCATGAAAAACATAGTGGAAGCATGTTACAATTTCATGGGGTGGTACTAGAATTAGAGTAATGTTTTTTTTTAATGTTTCCATGCGATAAATAGATAAGTAAAAATATATACATTTGGATTGATGAAGAATTATTATTCAAAAAAATCATATAAATCAAAATTAAACACCATAGTCATTAAACTGAAATGGGAATGCTTTCCAACATCTAATATCCCTCTGTAGGGTATCCCACATTGCAGAATAAGCTTGATCTACCAGCCAGATACCCAGACTCTGTGCAAGGGTTATTGACTGATTGAAAATACACAAGAAAGAAGCAGGTTAGAAATACTTTCAGGAGGTTCATTGAAATTCGTTGAATTTTTCCCATCAGAACTAAAAGAAGACTCACAGGAGGAAACCTGGACTGCAGAAATTGGAATGAGAAGAGCAGATCCTTCAGATATGATGGAGAAATTTTTAATAGAGGTTCAAGAAGCAGACAGCTCAAGGAAAGCCAGGGACAAATTTCTGTACACACAGACAATGTTGCACAGGCATCTAAATTCAGCAGCTGACATAATCACAATAGAATAGAATATTTCGCTATTTTTCCTGTATTTTATTGCATCTCCTTCGAATTTGAGAGTGATTTAAAAGGATTTATTGATCAGAACTCCTAAATAGCGTATATACAGAAATTTCTATTTACGGAGCATGAGAAATCAGCTCGGAAGGAGCGTGAGCTGACAGCCGCCGCTTGACAACGGGAGAGTTCCCACGGCGTGCCATTGTGGACAGCTATGGGTCAGTTCTCGCAGCAACGGCGAAGTTCCCACGGCGTGCCATTGTGGACGGCTATGGGTCAGTTCTCGCAGCACAACGGCGAAGTTCCCACAGCGTGCCATTGTGAACAACTGTGGACCATTGCACGATCGGGCGCTTCTCTAAGGGATTTGAGGTCCCTATCCGTAGAAATGGTCTTCGCAAACTCGACCAATTAGAGTATCGAGTATCTGTCAGTTGGTACATGTGACGTACTTACCGCATTGCCGCGGCGATTCTCGGCATAGCAGAGGGACTGCTCGAATATGTATGCCCTGGGATTCGCTGGATAAGCTTCAATGAAGTTCAATCGATAGCCGTTGAGCCATGAAACCTAAAGATACAAAGCACAGCTAGGGCAAGGCAGTGAAAGCGATGAAAGGTGCCTGCTTGTGTAAGCCATTTTCGAACTCCGGCCGAAGTGCTACTTAATGGCTGAATTCGTACCACAGTTTTTCGTAACATCAAGATAACATTAAGTCTCATCATGTTTTGCCAGTCATGTATAGATGAATGCTGCGAGGATACATACGATACTGACTATTGTGTGCCCACATGTCTCTCGCATGACAAGTACGTTACTTTGGTTATCGGTTATCTACTTCACTCAGCACTGATATGAAATCTCTCCGTTATAGTTGGCATATTCACAACATCCTTGAGAAAGTCCTCCAAGCTTTGGAGACGCTTGGCAAATTATCTTCCAACACGAAGACCACCTCCACTGGTCGGGATGGCTGGCCTCAATTTTGGGGAGAATATCATCAGGTGGCTAAGGATTACGACAAGGATTTCCTAGCAGTCCATAACACTTCCCTTGGTAGCCTGTTAATATTTGTAAGTTTGTCTCACAGTATAATATTATGGACAAATGACAGAATGCGATCGACAGGCTGGTCTGTTTTCCGGTGTTAATTCGACTTTTATCGTTCAAATGCAGTCCTCTCTCTCACCGAACTCCGCCGATACCACCAACGAACTACTCAAGATGCTTATAAATGCCGTCAATAACGGGACATCCAAGGCTAGTCAAGACTCCTTTCCCTTACCCACCTGGACAGCTCCTACACAAACGAACATCATTGTGCAAGCCCTTGCTTATTCCAGTCTTGCTACGAGCCTTCTATCAGCTTTTGGAGCTGTTTTTCCGAAGCAGTGGCTAGCAAATTTCAAATTTTCCCGCTTTATGACCGGACCGGTGCAACAACGTGGGAAAATCAGACAAATACAATTAGCCCGATTCGAACAATGGAAAGTCGAGGGCATTCTTGAATCTTTGAGATTCTCGCTACACATATCCTTTCTATTATTCGGCATATCCTTTTCGCTCAACTTGTGGAGCCTCAATCCCGCGCTTGGTGGTCTTGCCATGGGGTTTACAATGTTAGGCACTTTACTTTATTTGATTTCTTTTACAGTGGCTATTTTATCGGAATATTCTCCTTTCGAAAGCAGTCTCTCGAAAGTTCTGCGCGACATCATCCAGGAAACAAGTTTCAATGGTATTTCGCAATATTTCCCACCATTTTTTCATCCACAATGGTCTTCACAATATTGGAAGTCATTCCGCTTTAGTCGGCGTTGTGACCACCATTGTTCCCCGGAAGGTGGAGGTCGTACTCACTCTCACACTGGCGGGAATACAGTTCTTGGATATGCTGGTACGGATACTGTTGAAGTTCAATCAAGCACATTGTCATCAAAAGCTGCCTCTGGGGTATCAGATACCGCTGCTGTTCGGTGGCTAATTGTGAAAGCAGCGAATCCAGAGGTTGTATCAACGGGAGCCAGCTTCATACCCGAAGTTGAATGGATGACACATTTCGATGTACTTCCTGTTATTGAAGTCCTCCACGGGCATCTGCAGTACATGTGGAATTCGGATAATGAGGGAAGCTTGGCCAAGACTGATGCATTTCGACATACTGTCAGAGGACTAGCCCATCTGATCTATGTCTCCCCAGCCGCGTATTCGTTTCTAAAGCGCCATGGTTATACGTTCACATTTACCCACTCTGGGTTTCAAGACGATGCTAAAATTAGAATCTTGAACCCGTTGTTTATTCATTATAAAAAGACTCCCTTGAAATGGGACCTTACGTGCACAGTTGATTGGGCTTCCTACCTTCTTCCACACCTGATACTCCGTGAAATAGAAGATACTGGGAGTCCGATGCCGCAGAATTATATTCAATTTATCAACTGTATTGATTGGACGGGAATTTGCAGCACCAATGTAAGGTCAATTAACGGACTGCTTACAATTGCCGTAGGCTGTAGGATGAAAATTGCGAATGCCACATTGATAGAAACGAAAAAAAGGTAGCCATTCGATCTTTCTTATGAGAATGAGATATTCAGCTTATGAATTCCCTGACCATCGAAGTAGTTATAGCTCTGATCTCCTCGTCAATCTTATGAGTCACCTGCTTATGAGTTCACCGGATGAGTGGATCTCTGGAAGTCTCTCCGTCGCCTCCGACTTCTTAGAACCCCTCGCAACCTGTTTGGAAAAAAATGGTGACATGCTGCCCCTCAGGACATTAATTTGCCTGGCATCTTGGAGTGCCAACATTGGGATCATTTTACTTTCTCGCTGGGAACCTAGCAAAAATCCCATCGTACAATCGTTCTTGCGGTTTACCTTTCAGTGCCAGGACGTCGTACAGGGACACGGTGCACCAATATCTCCTCCAGAATGGAGTAAGGTACGGGAACAGGCATTGGAGTATTTTCTATCAATGCCACTGCCCAACCCTCAGGTCATATCTGATGCTCACCGTTTGTTCACATTGACACGGAATTCCTCCCACCGAAACCTTGATGATGGATACCTTGACTTCCTTATGCATGCGATGAAATCCACTGAGCTATCTGTTGAAGTCAGAAATAGAAGCATACAAATATCCTCAACCGTGATCCGGGAAATTGTTTCTCTGCAAGCTGAGGAGAGAAAGACGCAATTTCTCAAGACTATGTTTCATGCTTTCCCGAACGGTAGTCTATTTGACAAAAGCGAAGAAATTGAGAAAACATATTTCAGATTGATCATTGCGATGTTACAAACCCCGGGTTCCACAGATATGCTTATATCTTCCGGGAAAATTCGTTACCATTTGTCCCTTCTGCCTTCTATCACTAAGATGGATGACTTCGAAACGAATGCCAGAGAATATGCCTCTTTCATCGTCACTTTCCAGACACAAGTAATCTTTCCGCACTATATGGCCTATTCTTCAAAGAAAAACGGTGAGACACTAATAAGCTTGTGGATGATGATGGACAACATATACAGAGAATACTCTAAAATGGACCGTAGTATATGGGATAGAACTGCAGCGGTGCTCGCAACCTACTCTTTGGAAAATTGGAAGACTTTGGTGGCGGCTGATTTAATTCACAAGCTGAAACGCCTTGTTCAAGTCTCACTTAATGCAAATAGTCCGAGCTGTGTCGACACTTCTGACTTGCAAAAACCGTGGTCAATAATGAGGGAACTACTTGACGACATAGAGGCTTATCAATGCCCCAATACAAGTAACAGTTAACGAGTCCTCTTTCCATATTCAATTTCCACAAACCTACTCATGGTTTGATGGTCTGTACATTCTCATGGTATATTATTATGTATTACACCTTGCGTCGGACTCCTGAACCGCGCTGTGACTGGACAAACGCCCGATCCCCCTCATCCGTTCGGTTTCTTTCTCCTCATCGCCGTAAGTAGCTCATACACTAAAAAGGGAGATGATAGCCCCAAGCGAAGGTCGAACCCGCAACCTGACCCTGAGCAGCAGGTTCGAGACCCTGTCGCAAAAACCTCAAAGACATTATAATGCCTAACAACCTAATAATGTATTATAATGTTATTATAAGGACTTTATCATGTCCGCCGGGCACTTTATTAGGCATTTTCATGCTCTCGAGAGTTTCTCAGATATTATCATGTAGTTCGTAGCATAATAGCTTCAGCGTGTATATTTCCTTTCTTCATATATGTATCATTATAAATCCAGATTTATTGACCTAATTACTTAAGTAAAACCGTACAAATGCGTCGCTATCCACTAAATCAATGAGGTAGTATTTTCCAGTCCCCTTATCTGTGGCGGGAATTAAATGACAGCCCCGGATAATATACTTGAGGAGAATGAATTGATAGAGCCCCTTCTCCTCTAAAACCCTGCAGCCCTCCCATTCCGTATTTGGCCGCCATTTAGAGGCTTCAAGCATGTGAACCAGGGCAGTGTCATATTGCCTCTTTGATGTGCCTTGACAGGTGAAAATAAATTCAAGGCGAACGAAAGTTACAGGGCTCGTATTGATGACGACGCAGTCATAGCGGGGCCTATCGTAGAAACTCGGATTACAGCGGAGAATATCACGCTTCTCCCTCCAGTCCTCTAATGACATAGAAGTCAGATAGAGACATTGATAGGGAGTTCTCTATAATAGAAACTGAGATAAACCCAAAATTCCGAAATAATATCCACATACAGTGAGAAATCCACTTGGGCGGCTCTCCTCTTCTAATTCTTTTCCGAGGAATTCTTGCAGTTTTCTTCCAAAGAAGCGATATGCTGGTAAATTTGCCTTCTTATTCTTAAGGACATCTATAGAAAGCTTCGTTTGTGGCGAGCCGAGCGCATAATTTTCTTGTGAATAGACGGGTTCAGGTGGCGGTCCACACCCGTCAGTCAGGTCTTCTGCACTCATGGCTTTACTGATTTCGACGTCATTTAGATCCACAAACATTCGGATCCGCGCAATTGCCTCTTGATTTTCGTCAATACGGGTTATCTAGTATTCACCTTAAACAACGTTCATCCAAGTACAATTATTTCTGACCTACCTGTGATTCGGTATTTTTGAAGTTTGTTTGACTGTATGCCTGCTGAACTTCCTGTTGAAGGCCCTCGCCAGGTCGGGTACTATAATTCTCCGTACATCCTTTGTTTTGGATATCTTCAGGTAAATGCATTAAGTTGTGATGTTTCGGATAGTTAAACTTCTTCCCGTGCTCCTTAGTAACATTCTGGGAGAAAGTCAGACTGACGACACAGTACTAGGTGTTACTGAAGAAGAAGCATCGCTCACCTTGCACCATTTCTCATACTTTGTGAGAAACTGCCTATACGCTTTAATTTGCTCATCCGAAACCACTCGAAGGCCTGCTATCGATCGCAAAATTGCGCAGATACGAATACAATGCACAAGAGAGGCATTGGGAGGGAGGAGCTGTACAATACAAGGAAGAATACACTATTTTTCTTAGTCAACAGTAAATAGTTCAATCGAAGAAAGTCACAAACCTTGAGAATGTCACGAAAACTATTTCCGTCAGTAAATTCAATCTCTGCAACTTTATCAAAGTGTTTTAATCCGCACCAACGTGGTATCCGGCGTATACTTGATCAGAGAGTGCATATTAGTCTAATAAATAAAGAGTTAGGTAGAACACATGCCTTCGTGATATACGGTTTTATACCTGCTTAAGGACTTCATAAACTAATGGCCAAAGATGCTTACTCCATTCCCCAGCATCAAAAGCATGGAGAAGATCATAGGAATATGCATCATATGGGCTGAAGTTATTTATTTTCCAGAATGCGTTCTGAATAAATATACATCATCTGCTCAATATTCAAGTTCTTTCGAAACTTACCTTAACAGAATGAAGGCGAGAATCACGAAGTAGAGTCATTCTTGCCGAAGATCCCAATTTCCTGGTCTTTCGGAAGATGTCTATCATCTCCTCTTGCGTTCTTGGCTTAAAATGTTCAGAGAGCATGGACAACATCATTCTTTCCGCCGGGCATTTAGGATAGGGATGTTTAGCCTGCACCCCCCATGTGCCACATGTGGAACATCCCTCTTCGCCATCAACCAAATGTATTAAGAAACCTGGGAAAAGAACTCTTGAAATTTTATCACCACATGCTATGGTGTCTCCATGGTGCGATCACTTTTGAAGAGATCTGAAAATAACATGAACGATGTGAGCTTGGAAGCTCAGGTGAGTGTGCAAATAATCCTCTTGAATTATCTTGTGCTAATGTATCATACCAGTATGGTCGAACCAGCCATTTAAGTGAACACAACAATAAATCTCGAGGCTGTAAAAAAGTGCATCGATTAGACCCTGATTCGGACAAGGAGAACTCACCCTATCGTGCCCCAAAGCGGCGCCGCACCGGCGGACTTCAAGATGATAACGGTGGAAAAGCGCGTTGTGGTTATAGAGAGGACCAATTTTGAGAAGGAAGTTATTAAATGCCTTCTTAGTATTGACTCAAATCTTAAAAAGCTTGTTGCTGAATGAAATCTTTATGTTACCGTTTCCCTTGAATGTTCCAAGACCGCCTCTTGAGTTATCAACCCAAGTAGAACTTAGTTTATCTTGTATATAGCTGTAAACAACTTATTTGTGCGAAGAAATCACAGTTATGTGCTCTCAAAGACCTACCATTAATGACTTTCTGAACAGTGACTAGAATTGTTTATTTTTGATTGCATGCGCTAATGGCCGGTTAAAGCATGATGCGGCCCCACAGCCCCACAAACCTTCCTCTCTCCTTGACTACCACATTCTCCCTTAAGCTCGTCGCATCTTTATGTTAGGGAGCTCGTTATCGCAACATGCTGGCAATAGTGAGTTTTCGCAGTTCTTGTCAAACTTCAAAGTGACTCATAGTGACACAGAAAACCAACTAAACAGAATCGGCCTTTACACCTGAACGTGTCCGTGGATTGAAATCGTGTTGATGACCAAACTGAAAAGTATGTCATTGTTTTGGATGGACAATATGATAAGCTCACACATTCTTAGTTCTCATTTAGCAATGTTTCGCATGGGAGGCTGTGGGTCGGCGTAAAATGTGGTTTGTGAGGTTGGCTGGTGTCGATGAGATCTATGAGACTTCGGGTGAGTGTTGTATTTGTGATTCGTTAAATAGAGTATGTGCTTACCCTTTTAAATCTAGATATGTCTTCTTGATATTATTAGGATTTGGCTGCCTTCAGGTACACTTCTGACTGTTGATCTCCACTATCACGCTCCCACATCCTCAGGCTTTTCAAATCTTTCTTACATACACTTCCACATGTACATACAGTCTATATGAATTGAATTTTAATTTATTGTTCGTTATATGACATTGTTATGGAACTAGATAGTGTGATATTGTGAACCGATGTGCATCACGCAACATAATGTCTACAAGAAGCAAGGTATTTAACATCAATTTTCAACCATTGTCACGCATTATAAGGTCTTCAGATAATGAGAGATGGATATGCATTTACAACCATTGCAATGCATTATTATAGATTACAATGTTGTTAGGCTGTAATGCATTCAAAAACATTATAAAATATGTTTAAGTCATAAACATAATAATGCCTTATAAACCCGGTCTGATCTAGCAATCTAATAATGCATATTTAGGCATAATTTGCGGTTTTAGATTTTTTGCGACACCGTGAGGTACCAGCATGGTCGAGGACTGCCTGGGCAAACGTGGTCCTCTTTGGCAAATGTGTCTGTCTATGGTAAACACGTCTACTTCTGGCATAAATGCATCTATTTCTAGCAAAAAGTATCTGCCTCTGCCACTTGTAAATGCCGTGGCCGCTGAGTGGGCATGGAATTCTCTTCACAGTAAATACATCTGCCTATGGCAAATGTGTCTCTTTCTGACAAATGTATCTGTCTCTGTTAAACATGTCTGTTTCCAGTAAATGTGTCTTCTACTGGCGTGAATGCAGCTGTCTCTAGAAAGTGTGTCTGCTTTGCCATCTGTAAATACCGTTCCAATTGAGCGTGTGTGGAATCATCCTCTTCGCGGTAAATGTGTCTGCCTCTAATTCTGGCGTGAATGCATTTGTCCCTGGCAGCTGCGTCTCTCTATGGCAAACGTAAATCCATGTGTCTTAGCTCTTTTTAAATGTCGTTGCAGTTGAGCGGACAAGGAATTCTCTCCATGGTAAATGCATCTGCTTCGGATTCTGGTATAAGAGTCTCATGCTTTACCGATTGAGCGAGCGAGGTGATGTATTCCAGCATTTTTGCTCTACTCTGTGACAGACGGTATTATACAGAGTCAGATAATATAGCATGCCCGTACATGGCTCACAACATCTGGTCATCTGTGAACAGCTGTAGAACATATTCTTGATCACGTGGCTTACCTTGTATGTCGACTCCGTTTCTGTATAGTAACAGGAACAGTCCTGATCAAACTTTGCTGAACAAGGACCACAAGAATAAAACCCAGCTGCACATTGACCTTGTTTCTTGTTTTGATGGTTGTAACACTGGGAATTTGGTAAAATTCACAAAATAATACCATACGTGCCTGATGATGTATAAGAAACAAGGGAAGAGTTCACACATGGCACACCGGCGAAGATACAGTGAGTGTAGTGATTCGTGAAATATTCAGTAGCTCTAGAAGTTAGTTAATTATTAAGTGGTTTATATCAGATATATCGGCAGGGAGAATAAGGGGATGTAGTGGACGAAGAGTATTGCCGCTGAAACTTAAAGGCCTGTCACAGGAAGCATTGAGATGTTTTCAGCAGATGAAAACTTTAGAAAAACTTTAGCACCCCATTTTCACAATATTTTGTTGTACATTGCAGGAAAATCTTAATAAATCAGGGTTTCTGTCAGTGTTTGGAAAAACCCTGGGAAAATGGGGCTGACTTCTAACATTTTCATCATGGGCCCTGGTCTTCTTTCCAGAACCTACCCATCCATAGTAAAACCAGCCTGTTTGGCCCAGTGATTGTGCCATGGTGAAGGGGCTCAGAATGGGGTACCCAATTCTGCTAGTAATATGAATAGAATCTACTTTGACTTCTGGATCAGATGTATGAAAGAGCTAAGTTTCTCCAAACAAGAGTCACTAAGCAGAGACCATCAAATGCTTGCAATCTTACACTCCTTAATATGTATCTTATTAAGTCTATCGTCACCAACCCAAGTGAAGATAGTTCTACAAGATTTGTCTTACAAGATCTCAACTTCCAACCCAGTTCACAGCCCTTTGGTATCTTCTTTCTTCCAACTCTCCATTGTCATACTCTAGCAGTTCATCAAATGGAGCAGGATGATGATTCTGTCATCCAACATGTCACCAGTATGAATGGAAAACATAAACAGCGCCAAAAGGATATTGAAGAAGATCCTAGAAGAACTGAGGAGTACCCCTGAGGAACCCATCCATCATGGCATGAGATTACAGACATTCTTTACACCAATCCTACTCTCATTGTCAATACTCATTCAAATTTCCAATTCTCCCAATCTGAAAATGGTCAAATTCATCAGATAGTTATTCAACTCCTTTGCAAATGGACACATAACTATACTTGCACTATCAACCCCATTTTTTTAACAGAACCTGAAAACTATCCACAACCAGAGAATTGGGAGAACATTCTTAACTTTTGGACTGTCAACCAAATCCAGGACACATTCCATGCAACAGCTTTCCTACCGAACAAATCTCATTGGAAAGGTTTACCAGATGGTCCCAAGCAGCTTTCATTTGGTGAAAGATTCTAATCTTTCTTTCCTCCACTTGAAGCAGAGTTTTTAACAAGTTCTGTATGGCACATTCTGAAGGGGATAGGTTATCTTAAGGACTATCATACCTTTCTCAGCACTAAGTCTGAACATGACATCCTTTGTCTTCAAGATGGTCTGAAAGCTGCATTTGATCTCCTTGAATGTCTTCCAGACAAAAAAACAGGTATCAATAGCCAGCCATGGAGGTATCATCCAGAGAAAGGGGGTCCCAGCTTTATTGTCAATGGTAAAGCTTACAAGATTCGTGGTATTGGCCCTCCTAAAAAGAATACCAATCTACCTCGTCCAAGAGCCATAGCAACCCACACCAGGATTGAAGCTCTTCCCCTTGCAGATAACCTCAACATCTCTTTCAATGATGCTGTTAAACATATCAAGGGTAATAACCACCAAGTTCAAAAACAGGATAGACGTTCAGCAAAGCACAAGAATAAAAGAAAACCACCACAAAAAATCCAAAGGAGCAAGGGGAGCAGTGCCAATGAAAATCAAGAAATACAACCAGAACAGTTGGAAGAGGATAGTGAAGAGGTGAATGGAGATCCCATGAAGGAGCAGAAGCAAGATCAGAGTGAAGAAGAGTCTGATTACTTTAACATTGAGAGTGAAGATAGTGAAGATAGTGAAGATCTCTAGTTAGCATATTGTAATCAATTTAACCAATAATATCACTACAGTCTCCTTTCTTCATATCTGAAATAAATTAACACTTTATACACCCACTATATCACTCCAAAATATTACCCATGGTCAATTAGGATCATATTGAACTTTGATAAGTATTAAACAAATACCGCTTTTTCATCTTCTCCTCCCAATGCAATAAACTTGCGGATTTTATATCTCGAGAACCGGTCCGCCGTCTCTCCTCAAACATGGCTTAATCTTCACGAAATAAGCAGGGCTACAACATATAAAGAAATCAGCCCGAAATACGTGCTTTCATTTGAGTTATGTAACTCCCCCAGCCTATAGAATCACGAGTTGGAGCAATACCTGAGGCTTTTTGTGAACCAGCGACAGGACGATTGGGACCAGCTCTTACCCATGGCCAAATTCAAGTACAACAACCATGTGCATTCATCCACCCAGCAAACACCATTCATGTTTCCAGAAGGGGTCTGCACATGGGCTTTGAACCTCAACAACCAGCTTCCAGAATGGAGACGGTGAACGAATTCAGGGATTGTATACAAGAATCACTGGAGGAGGTGATTGTGGCCCTCACCAAGGCCAAGGACAACATGGCTCTATACTACAACTGTCGTAGCCCCCCCTCCCCCCCCCGGCCAGAATACCAGATTGGGGACAAGGTCTACCTGGACACCAGCGACATTAAGACCACTCGGCCGTCCCAGAAACTCAGTCAGCAATATCTGGGACCCTTCAAAATCATTGGCAAACCGGGTTGTCACATGTACAAGTTGGAGCTTCTGTTCTCAATGAAGCGCATACATCCGGTTTTCAAGGTTGTCAAACTCCTGCACGTGCCTCCTGACCCAATTCCCGGACGGAAAACGAATTCACCTCCCCTGCCGGAATTAGTCACTGGCGAAGAGCACTATGAGGTCAAACAAGTACTGGACAGTAGGCTGTTCCATAACTGATTGAAATATTTGGTAAAATGGAAGGGTTATGGGTATGAGGAGAACTCATGGGTTGCCGAGTGTGATATGGCTGCTTGGGATCTGGTCACACAGTTCCACCTCAGTCATCCTAACCCCCCCTGTCACATTCGCACTACAGCTTTCAACGCTCTGGATTTTCAACAGATCAGACACGTCCATGTGTCGAGGACGCCACATTCTAGAGGGGGGGTGATGTCCGAGGACGACCCTAGATTTCCACCCGGAATTATCCCCAATGTCAACAACTCTCAGGGAGCATTTCCACGCGGGATTCCCCAGCAACATGTTTGCTGACTTCTGTGGCCAGAGAGCAGGAGGTTGGGTTGGAGGCAGTGGCCTCCGTGTGGGAAGTGCATGAATGGCTGGCAGTTAGTGCCGGTCATCCATCGAGTATCTTTCATTGTTTTTCCATTTGTTTCCATTCCATTGTTTTCATTGATCATCTGTTTGCTTCTGCTTCTATTGTTTCCGGCTCATTATGTTCATTGTTGTATGTTTCCTTGGCATCAATGGTTCCCTGTCCCGGATGATTTAATGGGCTCACTCTAGCGGAGGCAATCCTAGACTTTCTCTTTGGATTTCCTCTCTGCTAAGTGAGATTCCCTTCGTGTGTATTTATTTCTTTATTTTAATTTACTTATATACTTTGGATTTCCCCTCTGCTAGCTCTGTGTGACATCTGCTCGGCTTCGAGGGTTGCCCTTACATGGGGGGTGTAATGCGACTTGTGATAATGGTTTCTCAGACTGAGGGTATTGAGTAATGATGGAATCACTATTCAGTATTGAGAAACAATTATGTACAGGCAACAAGGGTGCAGTGTTCACTCGTCGTGCTTCGCAAAATCCTCCCACTCAGAAATGACCTCCTCCTTGCTTACCAGTTCCACTCCTCGAGTGTCAGACGTGTTGAGGTTGGCCATAAGTCCATAAAGGAGCTCCTCTTTCTCTTCAACTGTGAGGCTCTGAACATTGAAGGTAGTGTTGCAGAACTTGGTAATATGCCCTGTCTTGCCACAATGCCTGCATACAATGTTGGATATGCTGGCCTTGCCACGGGTTCAACCCTAACCCTAACCCTAAGCCCGTTGTAAACCCTGTTACAGGGAGAGAAGATGCCCCCAAGCTTCCTCCAGGCACGGACTTTCCTGCTGAGTTCTTCATTCCGAAGTCCAGGGCTCACCTTGGTGGTAAGTTGCTACACTTGAATCATTGTATTCTACTTTTACTGACATGTTGTTGTTAGCTTGCATCAATATTCTTACGTATAACTACTGTCAGAACAATGGTGATTTCATGCGTGATGTTTATGATTCACTTGGTTGGGGGAATCACAAGGTTGGAACCTCTAGTCAGCCATGGAATATCTTTTCACGTTTTGCAAAGCATGAGGTTGCAGATCTACTTGGTATGTCACGTTGTTGTGTATTGTATCTGTGCATTGTTGACATATCTCCAGTCCAACAACATCCGAATGCTGCTAGCATGAGTAAGAAGGAACAGGGCACAGTTCATGCTGCCATCACCAACAAGCTATGCAAGCAATACGAAGATCTTCATGGTGGTACTGCTGCTTTTGACAAGTGGCTACTCAAGTGGGACGGCAAGAATCCCGTTGAAATCAAATCCCATAGGCCCATGAACGTTGGGAAGCTTCAGGATAAGCTCCTTGAGACTGTCAACAAGGCTACTGAGTATGTGAGTGCCATTGGGTTATGTCCATTCCATTGTGTTGCTTACATTCCGTTGCAGATACGTTGCAATGGCCGTATTGCAGATATTGAGGCCATTGTGTTCGCATGGTCAGTGAATCCATATGCTAATCCAGCAGAAACCGCAATTGTCTCGACAATGTCCCCAGATATCTCCAATGTACTCGTCAACATGGGCTTCCGCATCCCAGTTCTCATCTCCCATGCATTGCAAGCCCACATGCAGTTCAAGGGAGTGGTGCTGTACATGAATACACTGTCTAAGATTGTGGAGGGTATTACAGAGAAGATGTGAGTTGTGTTGCTTGAACTTTATGGTGTTCGTTTCTGATTGTTATAAACTTGTATTTTCTGGGCTTGATACTCTTTGTTGTCATTGCTATTATTCACTGTAGCCCTGACATGATCCCCACCAACACTTCCAAAGGTTGAACAGTGACTTTGGCTGAGAAGATCAAGCTTGACTGACCATCACAGTGATTCCAACACAGTAGCGCAACCACACTGCAAGCCTCCAGCAAGTGTCCCCTAACGTGACAAGCCTCTCAACAGGCTGCCACAACGCCACAACAGGATACTGGTGCCCCATTCCAACTGCTCCCATCTGCTGGAGTCGTCCAGCAGGCTTGCCAACAATCGAAGGGAGGAGAGCCACAACCCAACATCAAATTGGATGAAGGGGATATCCATGATATAGCTGTGATAGAGGTTTACAGTAAGATTATGATTCTGATGGATTGTCTTAGGTCATGGGTAGTGGGCATGTTTTATGATTTCCTTGGTATGTTGTGCTGCTATCCATATTCTATTCACAACAGTCAATCAAGTACTTATTGTATTCAGTCATGACTATCGGTCTATCTCCAGCAACCAAATTATGGAAGAAGGAGGACTATAAAGCATATGCTGAGTCTCACCAGAAGAAAATGCCTGCCTTCCTCATCAAGAGCTTTTTTCCAATCCTTTTCAATGGTGGGTACCACATCGAAAATTGGCCTGTCAATGCACCTGTTGTGAAGGATCTGAAGAATCACGGACTAGCAAGTCCACAACACTGGTCTCATGCAGCACATGTTACATTGGCATTGCAATACTGTCATCCTAAGGAGCACTGCCGACTACACTTAGTATGCTGCAGTCAAGGTACATTACTGTAGCTCGCAATCCCCTCAATTGTCCTTACCCATTGTGCAGACATGGTTGCTGAACCATTCATCAAATGGGCACTTGGAGCAAATGGAAGGCCTGTCACCGATCCCATGGATTTTAAGCGCGCAGGTTTCCCTTTACGGTCTGTGGCCGATTGCCACTGCAATCTACACCAAGGGGCTGGGGAACATCACACCAGGTACTTTACCTGGGATGAAGTGTTGGACTGGAGGAATAAGAAGAAGGGCGTCGTCGCACAAACTGCCTCCCCCGAACCTCAAGATCCCATACTGGGACCCACACTCGTCACAGCTTTGCCACCAGTACCTGCTACAAGGGCAAACACAGAGAAGGGGAAGGGGAAGGGGAAGGCGCCAGGCTCCACAACAGTGGCTGGAATCTCCTCAGCAGTCCTTCAACCACCTACAGTGCCTGCAACAACGGCACTGAACACAGTCACCGCAACCGCTCCTAAGGAAATGAGGGTAATTGGTACTCCAGTGGCCGCTGCAACAGTGTCCAGGCGAGTGAAGGCTGCTACTGCTGCAACCTCCAAACCTGCAAAGCCAGCTGCCGCAACGTCCTTTAAGTCAGCTGCTGCTCCAGCCCCAAAGATGACCTCAGCCACTCAGGCTGCCACCGATGCGGAAAACAATGCCGCAGGTCCCAAACTGCGTCCAAAGCCTCGCCCAATTGGGGTGGCGGCACAGAAGAGAAAGCACTCCGCACTCGAAGACATCCCTGAAGATACTACCATGGAGGGTGTTGAGGATGGACCGGTGAGGTTAACCCGCGGTGCTGCTGCTGCTGCAAAGGCGACGGAATCCGCGAAGCAAACTACCACTCCAATGGAGGTTGTTATTCCGATGGATCCAACGAAAGTGACGGATGGGGAACGAGAGGCCAAGTGCACGCGCATTGGCACAGCAGACATGGCTGCCCCAACGAACCCCCCTCCGAAGGTGTCAGTTGGGGCACAATCTGGCAGAAAGACTGCAATGGCTCCTCCCCCACGTCTGGGCAGTGTTGCAGGGTCTGATATCTCTTCTGGAGTGCAGGGTGGTCCAGCTTCAATCACGCAGGCTTCACTCAACCCTCCACCAACTGGGGGGGATCCACAACCGCTAGCTCCAAATGCCATGCAAGTGTTCAATGGTCCCGCAACGACGTCCGCTGTTGACAGGGGCAAAGCCATGAAGAAGCCTAAGATTTGGAGTGACATGGAGGGGATGGTTGAATGGGCAAGCAGCCTGATGGCACGGGCTCAGACAAGGTGGGCTAAGCTGTGACCAGATGCCGCTACTTTCAATATATGGGTGGACAATGCATCGAAGCTTGGGATCACAGTTTATCAGGAGACTGGAAATATTCCTAACCATCCCACGTGCACCATGTTTGCTCACATTGTGGCCTTTGCACGGATTTTACCAGCCTTGCGTTCACAGCCCGAGAAATACTCCAATGACGGGGTTGTTCTATGGTCACGCATTATCCTGGACTTGGTAACTGCCACTCCGGAGTTGCGTCCTCAGTTTGAATCAGAGATTCACGACTTTGGTAATGCCTTGTTGTCTTTCGGATTGCACTCAACAGCCTGGCAGGCTAGGAAGATTCTTCTTGATATGTTACCTCCTACTCCTCCTTATGTTTCCAGTTCGGATGATGCAATTTTCAATTAAATAGATTGTGTATTTATGGTTTTCTAATTCTAGTTACATTCAAGTACCTCTTTGCTCTGCCTTTGTTTAGATGGGACCGGAAAGTCTGCCTGAGTGAGTGACTATACTGACATCACACAACAAGGGTGTTGGGGCTGTAGTCGATCACGTGAACAGACACGACGTGTCGGTCCACATGATCTCAAGCAAAGAATTGTTTGCATCTTGTTGTGTGCTTCTGGCTCTCTGCATTCATGGTACTTGCTTGTACTGTTGAGTATTGATGAATGCCAGTATCTACTCACCCAGCAACGATCCTCTACCCTCTACCTGCTTCCTATTCATATATTCTGCGGACTATGTCACTGAGGAGTCAGACTATGTTGCCCTCAGTGAATCCAAGGTCTTCTACCACAAGATACGTACTTATCTTTACTCCTTGACACATCACTAATATTGTGTTTTAGATATCTTGGGTAGGTCCCACAGATAATGGCATGGTCACTGTCAGCCAAACTCGACACCCTGTTGTGAGAGATCTACAACGGTTTTATCTTAGCACTCTGCTCACCGACATGACCCTGTGCATAGAATATACCACATCTATCCATTCAATTTCTTGTTGGATTTCCCATTAAGCCCTATTCGCTCATCCATGATCGATGTATATTGTTGGATTTCACTGGCACAGCAATTTTATAATACTTATTATGTTGCTACTACTATTACTTATCAGTCCGTGTTGCTGCAGTAATGATGCTATTGAAAAGACAGTGGATGCATTGCGTTGGTACATAGATAGAGAATATTGCAGTAATATATGTTTGTGAAAAGCATTGGAGAAGTGGTATTCACAGTGTACTGTCAGAATAGAGTAGACATTCAGAACAATGCACAATATGACTTCCCCAATGGAATCAAGGACTTGTCCAACGGAAAGTAACAACACCAATCGGTTCCCAACACTTAAAACACCGGTTGTTGGGGTGATCATTCTATTGAGGCTGCCAGTACTACTGACAGTAGCAAATTTCCGTAGTTTCCAAATAAGCCAAATTCACACCTTAAACCCATATATAATTATGATAAATATTTCCCATTACATTTATTCTGAAAGAGCACCGTTACTAAATCAATCATCTTGAGAGTCGTCTGAATTCTCCGTTTCCTGTGGTTTCTGGACAAACACATCACCAGTGCCAGGAGCCATACCATCGAGACCTGGACAATTCTGGGATGTTCTGGAGATAAATGTGTCTGCACGAATGGTTGTTATCACGTCGTGGCTATGAAATTTTATTAAAACCTTATAACAGAAGCGAAGCAAAATCAAACGTACTGAAATACTCCATCATCGATGTCGTCTGGAAGATCAATATCAAGATTTTCGAAGAAGGTATCTTCATCGCCAGCATCCTATTAATTCAAGATAAGAGATATTCTTAAACACTAAATGAAAGAGAGTTTACCCAGACAGCAATAATTGCTTTGTTGCTTTTCGCCGCGAAGGATGCAATCAAGTCGCTGACACAGTCATCTTGCGCATTGTCACCCGTATCGCTATCGCCAGTAACTGTTAGATAGACTAAAGAGCTTAGGAGAAATTATAGTACCATGAAATATCGACTGTCAGGTTTAAATTCCTGGCCAATGGTGTCACAGTCGCAACGGCCGCAAAGCAAGCACCACTGTCAGGATCAGGAGTGCAAGAAAGAACCAATCCAATGTTTGAGGCGTTGAATACCTATAAAATATACGGAGATATGAGACAAATTCACCATATTCATCATAATTGTGGAAGACATTACATTTGGGATACATGTTTGAGCCCGTTGGAGACCAACCGGTGTTAATCCATTAATTCCCAATGAAGGTGTTTCCGCTTGTGAAATGACAAAAAGAGAATTTCGTACACCCGAATCTGCTCGAGTGAGGGAGGATAAGAGGACGGAGGTAGTTAACCACGAGGCGATGAAAAACATGATGAACTGCTGAGGCTACAGGGTACGGTTTGAAGTTGAATTCAAGATAACTTATATACTTGTTGGAGGGTCCGTACGGATCTCCTGTATGATGCTGCATGATTCTTACCTCCATTATTGCGGAAATCCGGTCACGGCATAAAGAAAATTTGATTTTTGGAAAATCATATTTTACCGATTCGGACGACAAAATTTGTCTGACAATATCCCTAGGAGCTCCGGTTCTCAGGGGTGGTGTCTGAACGGAATGGATTCTTCAGGCACCAAAGGTTGTGTGAGGGAATATACAGAGGATTAGTGTTGTTTTGGGTTGACAGCTCATGAGATAGGTGCTCACTTATAGGAGTTCTTCAACTGCACGAAATTCTTTTATTCCGTCCTGGTCTTGTATTCAGTTGGACCGATTGTGGTTAGGAAAGGTGTTTACAGTATTTACCTTCTATGCAAAACGGTATAGCGGTATCGATGTCAGGAATATTGGTTCTATGTCTCATAAAGAAGCCTGTACTAAGGAGCCTGACTAGTAGGTGGAATGCGTGGAATGCGTGGGGAGCGGCGGAGGGGCCCCGACGTTAGTTGAAAGAAGCCGGCTATACCAGGTTGGCAGGAACGGAGCTCCTACGCCGTGCGCTTAGGGAAGTTTGTCAACTTGGACAAATATGACCAAATACTTATACACCTATCCAAACCTCTATTTCGTTTGATATAGTAACCAGGCTTGGCTATAAAAATGGGAAAATGTGAAATTGTTCCTTTTGAGAGATAAGTAATTGGCGACTATAGTCCGCTATTCAGGAATTTTGGAGTATCTTTGCAATTATGCGACATACTTACTTTAATTGACCATCCTATTGAGTATTCGGAGTCTCGGACTCCAGAATGAACACAGGGGACAGTTGCGAGGAGACGCACTACATCCTATTCTTGTTTCGCAGTGCTGTCTGTCAGAACATGCAAAAATTTCATCACGCTCTGTTAATGCTCCTTTATTGGAGAGCTTGTGCAAGAGCCACAGTGCCATCTCTGGGCTCGCAGAGTTTGCGCTGTTTTACACAACGATTGAATATGATAGGGTGTGTGGCTTGTGGAGCCAGAGCGGTGGCTCCACTTTAAACTTCACTTTATTCATTTTGTGGCAGTTTGTGGCTTCACTAAAGGGAAATGCGCCTCCCTAACCAGGTAGGGGCTACAGCACAGCCACGGCAAAGTCACAGTTGCTCAACGTCAAAACTCCACGTTATGGAGTTGTGGCTTTTGTTGCATTATTCCCAACGCGAGCAACCAATCACCGTCAGCGACGGTCCTTGACCATCGGCGCTTGTCATCACCGCCTCGTGTTCGACGAGGAATTCTCCGCGGATCATACCCTCAGACAATGATTGTCTCCTCCACGGCGCCTACTGATCCATTGTCATTCTTCACATAAAAAACGATGGTTTTCTCTCAGCATCTCATTCTCTCGATCTACATCCATCGCTCCTTGGGTTTCGTCATGCCCGAACCAGTGAGGCACCGTACGTCAACAAAGAATGCTACGAAGGAAGTGCCAACAGGGAGGTAGAAAGGTTTCGCTTTGAGGAGGTTTAGTTGGCCCATGAAGAGACTCGTTCTTTCGAGTTTGCCAATGAATTTCCCTCGTGAAGAGATGTCGGAAGAGCGGAAAGTATGTCAGAGTCGTTGTTCAGTTTATGGTGTGGTTGGCTGACTGGGTACAGCAGACAAAAGAATCTCCGGCAGGTGGTGAACCCATTACATCGATATTATCTAAGGAACCAGCTTCGTCTGAGTCTGGTTTAAAGACGCCAAAGAAGGTCTATTTCGAGTCTGAGAGGGACAGGGACGTAAAGAGGGGCAGTGGTGTTCTATACGATGTACCCGTTGTCGTCGACGTCGACACAAAGGATGGGAATATGTCGGATAAAGGGTCGAAGGCCGATCAAAAGGTTTATTTGAAGAAGCATCAGCCTGAGCGCAGACCAAGCTTGGAGTACGATCCGTATTGGTACTCGGAGTACTGCTTACCATAGATCGAGGAAGAGGAGAGGAAGGAAGCAAACAATGACACAGGCGGTGAACAGGTGAACATAATCCATCAACGAAGGTATGTGCTTCACTCCGGTGTCATTTTAATCCGTCGATAACATCCCAATAGGTTGAGCGTCGATGACGGTATGTCGACCAGTGATTTGTAGCCGTTCCTAAATCTAAACCCGATATAGATGACCTGGCCTTATTCAACCAGCTGAAGGAGGACCGGGATGAAGAGGTTGAGCTGGTGTCGGGATTGCTAGAAGGCGGTAGCTACAAGGAGCGATTCAATAACATCCACGCCGACATGATGGAGCCTGACGAAGATGAAGGCACCCGCGTTCCGGATACACCGAGGATTGTCTTGACAGAGCCCGAGGAAGGCTTAGACGAAAATCCAAGGACCAGGCCGTTGGTTTGTATCCCTATACATCTATCATACCCACACTTTAACATAATACTCCTGGTTTCATAGAACCACAGTGTTAGCACCCAAGATCCTTCAACGCTGTCTCGCCTGCAGCTGCTTCCGACCAATGATTTATTGACAGTCCCGTTTGTCATGCTCAGCAAGCTCAATTCCGAACAAGAGTATCTCGTAAATGTCTTCATCATGTTTGCCAATGTGCTGCTTCTTACCCTCAGCCTTCCACAACGACTTGACAATAGTCCAATCTTGGGTCACTTTCCTCAACAGCAGATTAACAGTGCGTACGTAAAATCCGGTATAGAAGGAGATGAGACATAGGATCAGGAGTGTGTGCGGTCACAGTTGCTTTGTCTGATATGGAATGGTGTTCAATTTGAGCTTGTAGGAAAGTGTTTATGGATCCTTGTATTTGTAGGACGGTTATCATTGTAGTGTAGAATCATGTAGTAATTGAGTCACGATCGTACGGACGGGATGAATTGCTTTCTATCGAAATATGCGATTGAGCTCGAATCTATGGTCCACGTGCGGCTGACGGAAGTAGACTCGATAAGTCTTGTGAATGCTATGTTCCAGCGCTGTCTTGAACTACCATTACTGTAAAGAGCGTGTCTATCCCACACCAATTGCATCTCAGCAATATAACATACGCTTTTGGGAGAAGGATTAGAGAACGTTTGACATGGACGACAGGAGCCGTTCATTTAACAAAGTCACGCTAGATGTTCCGCATAGCGATTCAAAAGCGGGGATCGACGGCTTACAATCCATGTTATACCATGTCTAGGCTGTGAAACTTGCCCAACATACGGTTGTAAAGTTCTTGACGCACAAGGTACACAAGTACACTGCCACCTTTCGTCCGCCGACATGTACAATGTAGCCGAATATACTTTCTCAAAGCAGTCTCCATCGAGATTCATTGTTAAACTCCCCTTTCCTGACTAAGACCCGATATAAGGTGAACATGCGTGATCCATCGTTAGCTGCGGTCGAACCGACGGGGCTATCTCATTCTACTCTCAAGACTTCTCCACTCCGTCTTGAGAGTGCACCGAACCTTTTTGATGGCGTGATAGAGTGATACAGCGCTGTATTGGATCTCCGCCGCCACAGAAGAGCTGAATAGACAACAAAGGGTTGGTTGGACATGTGAATTCTCACTAGAGTTGATTACGCCATAGAGTGCTTCTTGGATAGACTAATTTTCCATTCTTTCACTGATATCCTATAGGCTCTACATATGACTCTGGTAGAGCAATTCTCCATACAACTTCGTATTGTTTTCCATGGACTAATTTTCTGTCTGATAAGATCCTAATTGAGATGATGCTTCTTAGCTCCTCTTCACCCATGGTCTTGAACCACATCATATCATCAATTTAAGAAAACATTTAGATACATTTAATATTAAGTATTCGAGTCGATTGGGAGAAGGGAAAGGCTGACGTGAAAACGCTAACCCAAGCCATGTACAGTCAATCCACAGCCACCATCTACATGAATCAGGCATTAATAAAGGTGAGAAGATAGCTTAAACGCCCATTTTCGGACGGATAGAACCTGCTCAATCCGTTGCGGTTACGGATATTGTCGGTTGATGTCTGCTCAAATAAGCAGTGGCCTAGGTGATGTTGGTAGTGATCAGGTATTGTGAAACTCAACATTTATATTATATTTATCTCCTTGCCTCGTCGCTACGATTTTTGCATTGTTTTATATGCATCGCATCTTTGTCTATTCGAGTCCTCCGCACAAATAATTCTCCCCGGTCCGTCTCGGTGTGACTGCGACGCATGCCGAGACGCGTATATGTCCTCTGTGGGTTGTATTTTTTGCCTTAATCATGTCTTCCTCAAACCGCCACTATCTACCACAGTTGTATCTCTCGTCGCCGTCACTACCTATGACCATCGAGATATCAAGCAAACATGGGCACCTCTCTTATTCGTCGTTCGGCTTGAGAACCCAATGTGGTCAGTCAGAGCTCCGTAGAAAAGGCGTTCGAAATGGATTAGAGCCATGGCTGGTTTTTGTAATCCTGTGTGCCGCTTCCAGTCTAATGTGGAGTGTGCTTATTGCTTTCATTGCTTTACAAGATTATATAAGTTTTTAGGTGGCACGACTTGTACATCCCGCCGCCCGGGGCATTTGAACTTAGAGAAACTAATCATCTTATTCAGGGTATTTTTGGATCTTGTAACTTTCATCCTATTCTTTCAATGAAGCCTCCATCAGATGCCAGTGGCTCTTGGTTCCTACTGTCGATGGAAGACTCCTCACCGCCGGTCAACAGTAGGTTCAATACTCGGATCTCATATAGGAGCTACTTTTAGCTATCAGTACGTGCTCTGTACTTTTGAATCTTGAAATTTAGTGACTAAATGCGCAAGTATTAATTGATCCCATGGTTAGGTGGACTTTCAAGAGGCTATATTACCATATTAGCCTATATGGTACTGTACCTTACAAGCCTTACTCTTTTGGTGAGCTTCCTCTAACCCCTTCTCCAAGATCACGAGATATATCAAAGATATTCAATTCAGTCATTAAAGCGCAGCGATTGCTGAATTTACGAGTACATTTGTTTCCCGCATGCGGCGGCTGTGTTGTAAGCATGCGATCTCTGTTAATTCGTTCAACTTATTCTCACTTCTGTATAGCAGAAATTTTATCACCAGATCACCGTCACTCTACACCTCTTCCTCCCCTTCTTTGATGAATATTTCATCTTTCCACACGTTGGACTTAGTTTAGAGAGCGCAATATGAGAGAGGAATATATTATCTGTTGAGGCAACGAGGAAAATGGCTGGGATCGGTTGGTATCTGATATACACGAATGGGATTACAAGCAGAGTAGAATGGATGATGTAGTACGATAGTATCTAAATATAACCAATTTGAGAACTAATACCGTCTGACGCCAACCGATTTAACGAAACGTTCAAAAACATGCCATCGGTAATATACAATGATGGGTGCCGAGCCCTTCTCAACACTCTGATATAGAGGAAGGCGAAGTACATTCTGGAACAGGACGTGGATGGAGCCGGATTGAGACCTGTAGATTGGCTATCTCTACTGCTGTGATGCTGGTCGGGAACTGGGTATAGCATATCCACGCTGATTCCAGGTATTGCTCCCTAGACACAATGAGACAGACCGTCGTTGGTAATTATGTACAGCTGCAACTGATCAAGGAGCTGAGGCAGCGGTCATTAACCAGCGGGACCATGGTGGAACGTTTATCAGATGACAGAGAAGAGTCGGTAACAGCTATCGACGGTTGGTTATTGATGAGGCAGACTAAAGAGGGGAGTGAGATGGGTAAAATGATACAGAGGGCTGAGAACCTTGCCTGAAGGATGCAAAGCGATACGCAATCTCATCGACCTATTTCCAATTTGGACCAGGCAAGTAACCATCTCTCATGCGCTGCTGCGACAGACTAAGACTCGCATCGCACCGCTATCCCGTTCTAATCTATACTCAAGAGCCTTCCAACTGCTTCCAACTACCTCTGTAGTATATCCATAATCCTTAGCGATGGTGCAAAGGTGACGATCTCCGGCCGCTTACCGGAAGGATCGGGCCGTCATATTTAGCGATAGAAGTCGGGCGGAAGTAAATAGACGTCCGAAGACGTCCTCGTCCAAAAATACCACGTGGAAGTATATTTGTACTAACACGCAATTATGTAAAGCTGTGTGGATCCACATCAAGAGTCACGTGTCACAGGTTTGACAACTTGTCTCTGACACAGGGACAATTTCTCAATTTAGACGCCCTTTATATCGCTTACGGAATGACAATTAGAACTTAAAGTTTAACTGTTCATGAGACTACAACCTAAACTTAGAGTTTCCGGCCGTTTTTGACTACAATAAGAACTTCAAATTGTCATTGAAATTTTTAAAGGAGGGAGACTTCAAGTTTGATCATGAGTTAAACTAGCTGGGAGACTTGAAGTTGCGCTTTCCGTGTTGAATCCAATAAAACTTGTTGTTTGAAGCCTAAGAAAACTTCAAGTTCGCATTATCATTAACATACTAAGTATACTTCAAGTTTCAGTTGTCAATAAAGACTCAGCTGAATTTGAACAGAAACTTAAAGACATATTCAAGCTGAAACTGATTGCCTGTTAACTGCCTGATGATCGCCCTTTTTTCGCCCAGTATAAGGTCAATAGATATATCAGTAGATTAGTTGCTGTGGATCTCCGAGTTGGGACAATGCTTGAAGGATAACCACTAACTACTCCAAACAAGTTTCTACCGACAACAACGGACAAACAAAGAGAGGTCAACCAAATTCAAATAAGGTTCACCTTTTTACGTCCAGATGCCATCTAAGGAGTGTACCTATTCACCTACACAAGCCTATTCACCGCCATACCACTAGCCACCACCACTACTTTTCTCCTTTGTCCCTCAATCTCATTTTGAGTCGCTTGAGTCAGCCTATCCTTCTCAGACTCAATGATGTAACTAAGTTTCCCAGGGTCACAAAATATATTTACTCCTACTCCCATGATAATGGCAGTATGACTACAAGATTGGAAGTAAAGTTATAGCGAGCAAAATGGCTAAATACCCAGTCCACCTCTATTATTTCCAAATTATTTGTTAATACTGTAGAATATAGTTTGGCAGGAAAGTGAGGATAAATGGTGAATGGGGCTACGAAGTCACCAGTGGCCTCGAGATGGTGCCGAATGGCGAACTGCACTTTGGACTTGGAATTCGTGGAAAAAATGTATTGAATTGAAGCTGGAATATAGTCCAAACATCTGTTTCCTTTGGGGTAAAATAGGATCAAGCTATTGCCCAGGTGTGTTGATGCTCTGGCATATGTCACCTTGTATGTGCCATGATGCCAGGCATGAAGTAGTCCATGAGATTGCTGAGTAGCAGGTCGCAAATCAACTGGGAACCGTGTTAAGCGTTGATGTTCGTCTTTTGCCTGGTATGGATAGCCAAATCCTGGTAGCACTTTCCCTTTAAATATCTTTTCAAATAGCTCTTTGCATTCTTTCAGTGCTGGATTTGTTTCAGACCTGCCGAGCCAACACTGCAGACTTGTTCCTCTAGTGAATGCTTGTGTCAGGTATTGATCCGAACGGCCATTTTATTATTTGACTTTTATTTTATATTTCGACTTATGCCACATATATGCGCATATACTCTGTTTCTGTGTGGCTTTCACGTTCATTATCTAATCTTGTTTTCCGTTGTCATTTTCTTATCTTGTCTTATATCTTTTATCTTGATTTTCATCTTCGTTCCATGTGTTAGTGATTACTATTGATTTCAGCCGATGTATTCAACATTCCAACTTTATGTTGTTTTTCTCACCAGCTTCGCTCGGTATGTTATCACACCAATTATATTCTTATGATTTAGTCTTCGATCTTATGTTTTTCCTTTTATTTCTCTGATGTCTGACTCGTATAAATACCCTCATTTGTATCTACTTTCTTCAGTCAGAAATCAAATATCGAATCTCGTATTCATTTAATCTTCTGTTCGACTCGCACTCTTGTTACTTTCCGCTCGGACTTAAATCCATTCGGATTCTTATTCTCCTTCTTTTTCTTTATAACTCTCGAAACTCTTGAACTCAGAAATAGGGACAACCTACGACTCTGCAGAGTGCAACACATAAATTGAAGCCGAGTCCCTCCAGTACAAGTCTTTGTGTTTCCGAACGGGAACACGATATACTTCCGCGCGGACTACCAGGTGTATTCCGTACCAGGACGTAACAGTATTTCTGACTCCTACTGCTTAGTTGTATGACATCCAAGCCAAGGGTGACTTCTAAACCAATAGAAGCAGTCAAGAGACCAACATTCCGATTCAGCAACTCTCCACCACCAGCAACATCGCTTTCCGACTGGAAAGCTCGTTACGCTACCAAACACGGAGAAGTAGTTGAACCTCTAGTTACCGACCGGAAATCCAGAACATCTCGACCACAACCTACAATGTCTAGGACTGCAACAATCACTGAAGTCCAAGAAATCCTCGATGAAACCATGCAAGGGTCAGACCGCACGAAATCTGTGGGTGTAGAAAGCGTGGTTAGTGGTGCTGACTATCCCCTTCAGGAACCACAACCCCCAAGGGATCCAACACCACCAAGGGACGGACAAGGTGCCGATCGGACTCCATGACAATCTCCCAGGCCCCCTCCGCGAGAACCAATTGAAGGTGGAGGAGGAGGTGGGGGTGACCCCAACCCTGGCCACTCTGATGGCGAATCCGATCGGGATCATGATCGCGACCGGAAACGTCGCCGCCGGAAGAGACACTACTATTATTCAGAGTCTTCTGATTCTGATTCGGAAGAGGACAATTTAAAGAAGAATGTCAAGCTTAGAGACCCTGATACTTATGATGGGACTAACCCAGAGAAGCTTCAAAACTTCTTATTTTTGTGTTCTCTGGTCTTCAAGTCGAAGGCCAAGACGTATAGTTCCAACACGTCAAAGATTTACTATGCGCTCTCGTTCCTATGCGGAGCCGCACTGGAATACTTCGAGCCGGTAGTAATGGCTGATTACCCAAACAAGGATGATCAACCTGTATATTTATTATATTGGGTTGAGTTTGTTGAGGAATTGAAAGCTAACTTCGGAACTGCTAGCCCTGAGGAAGATGCAGAAACCGCACTTGAAGAACTCAAGATGGAGAAACACCATCAAGCTACTCGGTTCTTCATTTCCTTTGCCAAGTACAAGGTGAAGACAGCATATAATGACCACGGCTATTATCGCTTGGTCATGAATGCCATTGATCCAGAGAGCTCTACAACATCAGAGGGTGGTCAGGTGATAAGAGAAAGGGGGAGTAGGGGATTGTAATAAATAAAAAAAACGGAAGTAATTATCACAGCAAAAATGTGGAAGTAATAAATGAATCCCAGATTACAACTCCTCCCCTATCCACATTGGATCCATCAGTTAATGTGATATGATTGTTGTAATTGGATGCACAGATGTGTAAAGGTTCAAAGAGCTGAATCTTCAGCTCGAAGAGGGTGGGTATGTAGTCGTGGGTATTCGTCCAGTTTGTTGTTGAGTGTTGAGCTATCATGCTGGAATTTTTGTATGTGGGAGTTGCACCTGTATAATTAGTATATTTAAATGCATATAATAATAAGATTTTAAGTAGAAAATTAATTGAATATAAAATGAATGAGAAATGATGTGATAAAGAATTGTCCATCTATATGCAGTCAATTCCTACCACAACGGTCTGAAACAACACCTGCTGTGAATCATGATTGAGCTGTTAGATCAATATATCCACCAGAGAAATGATATGCTAAATTATATATCCATTCTTTCAATGATAAATCCTCACTTTATATGATACAATAGTCAGACAACTTTAACAGAATTATAGCAAGTTAATAGTGCCAGCAGTGAATATCCAAGTCCAGTCTGTTCTGTTGCTGTTTTGTGTGACTGTGTGTGACACAGGTCCAAGTGGTTGTCATGCACTCTCTTTTTGACATTCAACATCTAGCTTTCAAATATGCTTTGTTGTAGGTGTGCTCATCATATTATAGTAAGATTCTGGCTAAGTTCCAGAATCTGTATTATTATTCTCATATCTCAGTCATCCAAGTCCCAACTTTGGTGAGCTATTTGTTGCAAAGTAGATTTCAGAATATCCTAATGGGCTGTTGCACTGCATGGCATGTTAAATTAATTAAATTCCATGAAATATGCTTTGATTTGGGTACACTAATGACTATCACTAATTTTATCTAACATTAAATGCTCAGATCTTCAGCATTAAATTAATTAAATTTCAAAATCTCTATCAGCGACAGGAGTGGTCTTGGCCCCAGCTGTGGAACTTCACAGAGGGATTCAGTTGTCAGTAACAGCTGGGAGAGAGGTTCGAAGCTAGAATAATAACAATTGTTTAAATAATAAAATAAAATAAAGTAAACTGCATGAGTATAATTAATTAATTAATTTTAATTGTCTAAAAAGATTATGAACCATTGAGTTTGCAGGCTTAATGGCATCCATCAATATAGCCATTATTGGCTGCACCACAAATGTAAACAGCATGCTACCACTATCTCTTGGTGTGCTCTAATATATGGTATAATATTAATATTAAGCCCATAAAAGTGAAAACACATACCCCATTATTTTGTACCAAAACCAAGGATTCCTTCTTCATATGTTGACACCATCTTACTTCCACACAATCTCTGCAACATCAGCTTGGAAAATATGGAAGTCAATATGAAGATATAAATAATAATGATAGACTTAGAGTGTGTTCGGTGGCGAAACATCACACATTTTTCCAAAAATGAGGCTGCTCATTTTGATGATTGAAATGAGTGGCCCTTTTCTTCGGTCACTCTCAGACCTGAACACACCTTCATTCTCAGTCATTATTGATCGAAATCATAGTTTTGACTGTTCGGCAACCACACATAATCTCTGTATATACTTTGTGAATAGCATTTCAGCTAGTCATGCCTCCAGTCCCACCACATATACTCCTACTCAAAAGATGACAGCAGCGCTGCCAAGCTATTCTTGCAGCAGCTATCGCTGTAATAGGGACTGTCCAGAATTACCTGGGTGATGGGTATGACATTGAGAAAAAGCCTCAGAAGTAACACACTTCTATCCTCACTGGGAGAGGCTGGCTTCAAGAGCTCTTGCACAGGAATGAAGCCAGGATAAAAAAAAACCTTGGAATGTGCAAGCATGTGTTCAAAATGTTAGTGCACATGCTTGGTGTCAAGGCTGGATTAGGCTATACCTGCAATGTCGACCTAGAGGAGTAAGTGGCAATATTTCTGTATATATTGGTGACAAATGTGTCGAATCAGAAAGCTGCAGAACACTTTCAGAGAAGCGGTGATACTATTTCAAGGTGTGTCTCCAATTATATCTCACAAGAATCATACTGAGTGTGCAGTAGACATTTTCACCCTGTTCTGAAAGCTCTCACCTGCTCGGAAGTATATAATGCATATATTAAGATGCCGACAGCCAAAACACACATCCCAGATATTATTCTCATCAGCAAGAAATTCAATCCCTTTTTCAAGGAAGCACAAGGTGCAATAGATGGAATACATATCTTGCTGGCACCCTCTGCAGCTGATCGTGCCCGCTATCGAAATCAGAAAGGGCAGACCACTCAGAATGTTTTGGCTTTGTGCACATTTGATTTGCAATTCTGTCATGTATTGGCAGGGTGGGAAGGTAGTGCTTCGGACAGTGCTATTTTTGCTGATGCACAGAATCAGGACTTCACACTGGCACCTGGGAAATACTTCCTTACCACACCTCCTTAACCTCTTCCACATCTGAGTCTGACGCTTTTGCAGTTGTTGCCTCATCTGGTCCCTCACTGCTGTACTGAATAGAATAGATTGTGTCTGGAAGACCTGGATCCCTTTTGCAAAGACTTTGTCAACAAGCTCCACCATCACGTCATACAGCAGAAATGACTTGCTCTGCCACATTGTGTGCTTATTTTTTGCCTAAATGAAGGATAGTCAGTAAAAGGAATCAGTTGATAGGAATATGTGGTCACTGTCAGGGGACCACCTCATTTCCCCCTTATTGTATTTTCATTCTCACATATTATCTCCCCCTCATCTCATTCCCTGGCATTCATCCTATAGAATCCCAGTTCTTGGATCAAGTATGGCAGCCTATCTTGATGATGGATGCTACCTTGGATCATATCCAGACCTAGATATATTCCTATCCTCCATTCATTCAGTCCTGGCACTCCTCCTCAGTCATCTTCCTTATTGTTCTTGGAAGATCTCCTTCTATTGGATCACTATTCCTTTGATTGCTTTTCCTATTCACCCTGGTGATGTTCAGTATGTTTCTTTCCTGTCATTCCTTTGCTTCTAGTCTCTCCTTCATTTTATTTATATTTTATTATCTCCATCCTTTATATTTGAGGACACTATCTTGCTATTATTCAATGATATTACCAGAGCTTCTCATTATCTTCTTTCACTTTCCTGTGCTTCCTATTTTTCTCTATTTTCCTATATTTTCTCCTTTGACATTATTTGATTCTCATGCAGCATCTGACAGTGGCCAAATTGTTGTCGAGCCACCAAGGCCAGGGCGTTTGGCTAAGGCTAACTACCTTATGCAAGTATGTATAATTTATTATTCTATAACCATATTATATTTAACAAATTTAGGTTCTTGAAATTGGAATGGCAAAGAGTCTTCAACACACTATAGCACTACTAAGAAGGCTCTCAAAGTCCTCATAATTTCTACATGTGGACCAGCTTATGAATCTTTGGCTATTCGTGGAGAGTGCAAGCAGCTGATTATGAAGTAAGTAGTATATACTTTTGATATATTACTTTAAAGATAACATATTCTTTTTTAGAAATCATTTTGATCTTATTGTTCTACCAACTGCAACAAACTTGATTACAAGTATAACCACACCTGCCACTGCCTGACTCATACAATGCCTTGGTGTCTTTGGATTATCCATAATAGATGCTATAGAAGAAGCTTTTGGTGGACAATGCATTCTAGGCAAACATACTATGTGGCATTGCATATTCAAAAGGGAAATCAAAGATTCTATGCCAAATGCCTCACGTGTATTGAATGATGTAACCTTTTGCTATGGTCCATGGTCCAGAAAGCCTTTTGGAATTGATCCACCAAAATGCATCCAATGTCATGGTTTGACAATGGTTGATTATCATTCAGGCCACAAGAAGAAAGCTCCCAAGGTCAAGTTTGTCTGCATTGACAAGGACTGTGACAAAAGAACTTGCTACCTGACTCAGCCTCAGGGGGTAACCCATTGCAGAAGAAAAGACCTCAATGAGTATTGGTGGGTTACCACAGGACTTAACTCATGGGATGATATACTGGGCACAGGTCATTGGAATATTCAGGCTGATAGTGGTGAATTTTCCAACCCAGTGTATGAATCCCTTGATATACCTTTAGAGCCTGAAGATGAAGGGACAATGGATATAGATCAAACAGATATCACCATTATGGAGCCAGATAATTTTGACCCAACTCTTGAGCTTTATAGCCGGATAACAGGGCTTGAAGAGCAGAAGAGACTTTTGAAGGCAAGCATCTCTGAGCCTTGAATGTGATTGGATCATCAATGGGTCCTGATTTTGCTAAGAAA
>KN837254.1:80839-92205 GCA_000827215.1 Sphaerobolus stellatus SS14 | reverse complement strand
CTATACTAAATATTGTGATTTTTATATCTTCAGAACCGGTCCGCCGATTTCTTAGAAAACTAGCTAGATATGTTCATCTCTATGCTAACTATGACATATAAAAAATTCAGAGCAAACAGTGTGACTCTGTTTGAATTATGTATTTCCCCCAGCTGGTAGAATTTTGGATCAATGAAACAATGGGAAGAACCTGAATCAACAAGAGCCTGAAAAGAACCTGAAATTGAGAGAGAAGTAAGTATAAGGGTTAAAGAAGTTACAGATGAAAGAGCAGAAGTGTTAAGTCTAAGAGTAAATGCCATGTGGATTTTAGGATTAACGCAGTCTGACCACGCAGAGTCCAACCCACTGGTCACTAATTTTTTGATGCAGATGACTCTTTGGCTTTCACCTTGTCATCAGTCTTGGGCTTCTCCTCAGTGATGGAGGCATGCGCAATTGGAGCCATGCGGGTTGTCGAACTAGAAGTTGAATTCTGGTTCCACCTGGCTTTTCTGCAGTCTTGAGCGACATGGCCCTTGATACCACAAACCAGGCACAAGCCATTATCCCTTTGGTGATTCTTTTCAGCTTCTGTGAGCTTTCTGTCCGTGCCGAGGTGGCTGTTGTCATGAGTCGTCTTACTAGAGCTTGCTCCAGTAGACATTGAAGTGTTAGTCTTACCCTTGTTAGAGTTTGACTTGTTGTCCTTTGACTTGCCATTGCCAGATTGATGATTATTGTTGTTGGAATTATTTCCGGGCAGGGTTGTGTTCGCAGTTGCAGGTGGCTTTGAAGTTCCTTTCTGGCGTAACTCCATAATCTTCTTATGGTTCCAATAACGCTGATCAATCTGCAAAATCATAGAATGTAAAGTCTCATAAGACTTTGGCATGGGGAATACCTGATGGAGTTCCTTGAGGATCCGGTCAGGCATAGCATTCATGACCAAGCGATAATAGCCACAGTCATTATATGCTGTCTTTGCCTTGTACTTGGCAAAGGAAATGAAGAACCGAGTAGCTTGATGGTGTTTCTCCATCTTGAGTTCTTCAAGTGCGGTTTCTGCATCTTCCTCGGGGCTAGCAGTTCCGAAGTTAGCTTTCAATTCCTCAACAAACTTAACCCAATATAATAAATATACAGGTTGATCATCCTTGTTGGGGTATTCAGCCATCACTGCCAGCTTGAAATATTCCAATGCAGCTCCACGTAGGAACAAGAGTGCAAAGTAAATCTTTGACATGTTGGAACTATACATCTTGGCCTTCAACTTGAAAACTAGAGAACACAAAAATAAGAAGTTTTGAAGCTTCTCTGGGTTAGTCCCATCATAAGTATCAGGGTCCCTAAGCTTGACATTCTTCTTTAAATTGTCCTCTTCTGAATCAGAATCAGAAGACTCTGAATAATAGTAGTGTCTCCTCCGGCAGCGACATTTCCATTCACGATCCCAATTCTGATCGGATCTGCCGTCAGAGTGGTCAGGGTTGGGGTCACCCCCACCTCCTCCTCCACCTTCAATTGGTTCTTGTGGAGGGGACCTGGGAGATTGTCGTGGAGTCTGATCGGCACCTTGTCCATCCCTTGGTGGTGTTGGATCCCTTGGGGGTTGTGGTTCCTGAAGGGGATAGTCAGCACCACTAACCACACTTTCTACACCCACGGATTCCGCACGGTCTGACCCTTGCACGGTTTCATCGGGGATTTCTTGGACTTCAGTGATTGTTGCAGTCCTGGACATTGTAGGTTGTGGTTGAGGGGTTCTGGATTTTCGGTCGGTAACTAGAGGTTCAACTACTTCTGTGTTTGGTAGCGTAACAAGCTTTCCAATCAGAAAGTGATGTTGCTGGTGGTGGAGAGTTGCTGAATCGGAATGTTGGTCTCTTGACTGCTTCTATTGGTTTAGAAATCACCTTCGGTTTGGATGTCATACGACTAAGTAGTACTATCAGCCCACAGGAAGCGGTGCAGCCCACAGGAAGTGGTGCACCCTTATATAGTCATAACACTTTGAATATTCATCATGTGACATATTTCAAAATTATGTAATAAATCTACAAAAAAATCCCCCATACTCACTTTGACAATTATTTAATGTGGTAGGATTATATAAGGGTGCACCACTTCCTGTGGGCTGTGCCACTTCCGGTGGGGTGATAGTAGGGGTCAGAAATACTGTTACATCCTGGTACAGAATACACCTGGTAGTCTGCATGGAAGTATATCGTGTTCCCATTCGGAAACACAAAGACTTGTACTGAAGGGACTCAGCTTCAACTTATGTGTTGCACCCTGCAAAGTCATAGATTGTCCTTATTTCTGAGTTCAAGAGTTTTGAGAGCTATAGAGAAAGAGAAAGAGAATAGGAATCCGAATGGATTTAAGTCTGAGCGGAAAGTAACAAAAGTGCGAGTTAAACAGAAGATTAAATGAATACCAGATTCTATATACAATTTCTGACGGAAGAAAGTATTACAAATGAGCGTATTTATATGAGTCAGACATCGGAGAAATAAAAGGAAAAACATAAAATCGAAGACTAAATCATAAGAATATAATTGGTGTGATAACATACCAAGCGAAGCCGATGAGAAAAACAACATAAAGTTGGAATGTTGAATACATCGGCTGAAATCAATATCTCCGAAAGTTAGGCAGTTATCGGCAGTAAGTTCCATATAAAATTTCATTGGTTTATTTTCTCATCAATTTTTCTCAGCTTAATGCCAACAGTTGACAAATCAACCTCGGAAGTAACCTATCCCATCCTCAAATCCAGGGAGAAGCTTCACATTATAATTCATCATGATGAGATGTCTGTTGCCGCCAATGAACAGTGGAGACGAGTATGGCTCACAGAGGGACAACAACCATTGCAGAAAAAAGGCAATGGACGGTCAATTCATGTTTCTGATTTTATCTTGGAGACTACTTGCCGAATTGTTTTACCCCCAGATGAAGTTAAGAAACAGAAGATCCTTCCATTAGAACGGCAACTTAAAGCTACAGATGCTCGAGTCGTCATCCATCCTGGCAAAAATGGTGATCCCTGGTGGGATAACTCCCAGCTCATGAAACAAATTGAAAATGCGATCCCAATCTTTGAAGTTCTCCACCCGGGAGCTGTTGGAATATGGATTTTTGATTGCTCATCAGCTCATGAGGCCTTCTCTGAAGCTGCATTCAACATCAAAAATATGAATGTCAACCCTGGTGGGAAACAACACCTTCTTCGACCCACAATAATTCTGCTGAATAATCCACCACCTGCACCTTGCAAAGTGGATCCATGAGGCCAAGTTCAGCTAATGGTATACCTGAAAGACCATCCTGTCCCTAACCTTCACAGAAAAGCTAAGGGGATAAAAGCAGTATTGCAGGAATGCCAATCGGTCTGGGAATTGCTTGTTGAGGCGGTGGGTGAAAGGGAGAATAAAGTGAAGGGAATCTGTGCTATCTGTAAGGCTTCTCAGGAGGAAAAAGATCGACTCACTCGGATTGCTGCATCTGACCAAGCAAAGGGAGAAGTTACACTCAAAGATGTCAGATCAAATATTTGAGGATCAATGATAAATACTTGCTGCGCAACACATGCCCTCTCACAACAGCAACATTTCCTGGATGAGAAGCCCTGTATACAAACATACATCGAGTCAAAAGGTCATATCTACCTATTTTTACTGAAGTTTCATTGTGAGTTAGATCCAATTGAGATGGTTTGGGGATGGTCGAAGCATCGTGAGTTCTTGATCTTTTTAATATCTGCTGCAAACCCACTTACAAATGCAGAATACTGCCTCATGTCTGATGCAAAATTCTCCACAGCCAAAGTTTTGATTCCTCAGATTCTGGACTCTGTGGAAATCAGTTTAATTTGGAAATTCTTCAGGAAGACGTGGTGCTATATCGATGCTTATGAGTGTGTAGCTTGCTTCGTGTTTTTTTTGCAGCGAAGCTATGTTTTGCACTGACAAGCAAAAAATCTCAAGGACAATCAGGGAAGATGACAGGAATTGATTTAAGAACACCAGTCTTTACACATGGACAGTTGTATGTGACATTGTCAAGGAGTACTGCAGGAGAGCAGGTCAAGATTCTATTTCCAACAGATGTAGAAGAATCAGTGAAAATTGTATATCCAGAAGTGTTAGATAATTAGATTAGTAAGGGGCTGTAGATAGTGGCTTTGCAAGATGATAAGACAGAGAAAGCATTGGTGCATGAAAGTCTGATTAAGCATTGGTTGGCAAGATTCAGATTAAGTGTTGGTTGGCAAAATTCGGATTCAGCCCTGCCAGGTGTTTGCGGAGCAAACTTGAGTGTAGCTCATTGTAAATACATAGATGTCTCTAAATAAGAGATATCTTTCGCGACTCATAATCCTTGCTCCCCCATTAGCGAAAGAAAGAAAAAAGGAGGGGAGTCAGTCTGCCGCACGTAGTGACGGCTTGCTCAACCAAGTATAAGTAGTATTGGTCCTAAATCCAAAGCATGATTCAGAGACATTGGAGGGAAAGCAACAAATGCATTTGTCGTTATATGTAGTCAGGAGTTCATGCTTTTCGTGTCTTAGAAGGAGTGTCATTCCGACCTAATAATACCTCCCCTCCCACTCCATCCTTCCGTCAAAACACCAATTGGAGTCCTGTCGACACTTGAGTGCCAAACTGTATCGCACTTACCGTAGGCAAGCTAGCACTCGGGCCAGTGCTTGCACTCGCTCTCAGGTTGAGAACCATACGATTTTTCTGTAGATACGAAGATGGGGATTAGCGTCACGAAACCATACGTGTAGGAACAGAATAATTTTTACAGTGATGACGAGGATAGCCGATACTCTTCGAGCGGACAAATAGTTGTTAGATAGACAGCTTCCGACGCAATAAACGGATACTCACATGACCAGTAGTCCAGCAATATTTTGAAAATAGAGGAATATTAATAGACCCATCACATAAGCTACTACCAAAGAGGTATGTATGCGCATGGTCAAAATCAGAAGACAGTGGACTCACGGATTTGACTGCGCCGAGTATGAAAGGTTCAGGATAAATGAGCATAAGCCAGACCGCACAAGGGAAAGGGAGAATTACATGGTACAATAAAAGGCTGTGTCACTTGCAGAACTTTAGAGCACACTGCATAATTGAGTAAACAAGAGCAGCTTACCGGAAAAACACCTGCACCCACACTGTCCGAATATTCCAAAATCCCTTAAAAAGTTTAAATGACGAGAATCCCATAAATATTGCTAAGGTCTTGGTTAAATTTATTACAAAAGCACAAAATACAGTTACCAACCATTAGTGGCGGCAGAGATGGCTCTACAAGGTCAACGCAGAGTTATGTGAAGATTTTGACATCACTCATTCTACTCACCCTCCAATGACAACGATTTCAAAACCTTGGGTTGGAGTCGCTGAGAAACAGCCGAGTAGGACCCCCGGCAAAGGGTTAGTTATGATTGTAATTGATTTCGTGAACGTCGGAGTGAAGACGAATATGGCCTATTAAAAGTAGTGATAGTCAAGTCCAAAGGTACCGTAAATTGCTGACCAAATCTTGCACATTGAAAGCCACGTACTATGGTTTCAGCTGCATCGGATTACAATATTCATTCAAATTAGTAGCTATAATAATATCCTAATCTTACATACCCAACAACAGTGACAAGAGGAATCCTCCCACTTTGAGTATGGTCGTGTGAAGCAAAGGCATTTGAAATTGAACGGTCTGGCCTAAAGTAGTTCACATACCTTTCAGGCTGCGATCATATAGCCCATATATCCGTATCATCACCAAAAAATCAGCGGCTGGAAATATCAATACAGCACCCCTAAGAATGATCTCTAAGTGGAAGCAACTCTAATATATATTCAAAACAACAGACCAAATGTAATACGGATTAAATACACGGCAGCTGCAAGCACTGGTATTAGAAGACCGACAGCGACCTTGAGATTCACGTTACAACTACTCCCAAAATCAGCTAACGGAGACTCAGCAATGAAGTAAATAAACGTACAGACGGTGACAAATCAGTGCTTTGAAATGCTATGCCATAGTTGCTAGTATGAGCACATTGTGGGGAATATCACGAAAATAAGTAAAGGTCTTACCGTATGCAGCGATCAGAAGATAGCAAAGCGTATGATACCGAAGGAATACGTGGATTGAACTGACGACGGACAGGGGTGCTCTGCGAGAAAGTGATCTGTCAACCTGAATAGTGCGTTCTATGGGGATGCGTGCATACCTCCAGACTAGGCGTATCTCCTCTTCGAAAGTGAGAAGGATATCATAGCCTACGAACGTTGCGGCAGAGACTATTCGTCATTAGTTAGAGGAACCGTTCTCAGCTAGCGAGTTCTCATACCGGCGGATAGAGCTGTGAACCAGCCAGCCATGATGGCAGTCGCCAATTCATGTAAATACAATCCCAACTCTCCTGTTAAGGGCATCGCTCAAGTTTAGTTATGAGAGAGCAGGCTTGACTCTAATTGAAGAGATATCGTAGGGACCAGGGGGATATGGGTAGTTGACCAGACCTAGTTCAAGCAGAAAACGAAGGTCCCTCATGGTCGGTGGGAAGGTATAAATACAGTCAAATGAAGGTCTTAACTCAGTTACTCCTCATGCACATGTGACATTCCCTCAGCCCAACTGAGATCAGATGTATGTTCTCTAAACTATTTTTTAAGAATAATGGTAGTTATCTGCACCGTACTCCGCACGCACATTCATAAAGGGTTGTTTAATATATAAATAATCATTGGGAATGTTTTGTTCAAGAACCATTTGGGCTGATAGACGAAACGCGAAGGCACTTTCTTTGAAGGTTGCGCTGGAGTAATTAGACAGTTTGTGCAAAAGCTCCGGCGCTTCTGGGGGCCTTTTTCCGATGTGCAACCGGGGCTCCACCTTGGAGCTGGGACTAACGAGGCGCGACCATCTGAGTATGATCTGATGGTCAGATCTGGTACGATGCGCTCCGAAGTTGCGCCGACGGTCACAGAAAGAGGTCACAGCGAGTCGTACATACCATATAAGAAGGAGGACACTATGCAAACTGTTCATCCCCATAGATTTGCGCCGGGCCATGACCGACGCAGAGCCCGAGCCTTGGAAGAATTGGTCAACCGTGGGAAAGGGGGAACTCTGGAGATGACCAGTTTGCCTGTATTCCCACGTATTGTCGCCGTCTCTCAGTTACATCGGCTAGAGATGACCCACGGCTCCCTTACGCGCTTGTGGAGCATTGGGATACCTGCAGTAGAGAGATGCGCGGCCGCTGTAGCTTCTGCATGACCCAGTAAGCATGATCTATTATCTGTCTAAGCTCACTATATATGTCAAGGTACTGTACAATTTTTTCTGCTAATTTTCAAACACTTCTAGTGGATGATATCCATGTGAGCACATCAAAGGTACATCGTGACCGGGATTTCCCGACAAGAGGCACTTCTCTGACATGCGGTGCCACGTCAAGCCCATCCGCCACCCACGACGAAGCGCATCTACTTCAGATCGCTGCCGATAGCAATGACATTTAGTTTTGAGACTCTTTGAGTCTTGTAGATGTCTCCATTTATGCCTTTTAGCATCTTGCTTCCGCTTTCATCCTCCTGTCGCCCCTGTCACAGGATCTCATCCCGGTTCGTTATTGTTCACACAGTCTGGTTGTAAGTGCTAGAAACATTCAATGGACACCTAAGACTGATGCTAATTTCCTATGCTTTAGGAAATATATTTATTACCACTTGTTTCGATATGTACAGCTGCGGAAACCGCCTTACCTCGGTGTGCTGGCCTCGTCTTTGCTTATTCGTTTATCTACTGATCTATATCGCTTGAGTTGTATCCTCCCTCCCTCACTCGTTTGCCGTTACGGTTTTCTGGCAAGGACGTAGTCCGGTGGAACCGTCCTTACAAACACGGTATAGGATTATGTGCGCTTTTTGAATGTGACTTCTCACGATTACGTTTTCTCATACTTACCTCTTTCGCACGCTTAACTTTGTTGTTTATTTGGTGGGCGTCTGCTTTGGATACTTGAGTATCCTATATCCTTCTGTTTTCGGAGAATTTAACTTTTTCTATTTTTACGCTAAAGACAATCCTTTTACCGGTGAGTTTTAAATATTGTAGTTGCTTAATTTAGAGGATGCTATCTTAATATTATTTGGCCTCTCTGGCTGGCATTTGCATCTGATTCTGTTTCGTGAATCCTTATGGTGTTTTGTGGGCGCTCGTGTTATTTATAAATTCGACTTACCTCGCTAGATTTACACGGTTCAGGCGGCGCGCGCCTGAAGCCATGATCCGCACGGGCGTGCCGGCGCACCGGTGGGCTGGCTCGCCGGTTCGGTTCCGCGTCACACGTCGAGCAGGTCACGTGACGGATGGTTTCGCGTCGCCTGCTGCTTTCCCGCTCCTCACCACCATCGTCGACCTGTTCTGCCTCTCCCAAGTTAAATATTTATTTGCCTGACAGTGAGTAATATTTCTCAGGACTAAAATTCATTATTTAAACGGTTTGCTTTCAAGTATAGAACGTTCCGACCAAATATTGACTGATGCGACACATGGATTTCTCGCAGTGCGTACTCTCCAGAGCTTCAGAATTTCTATTAAGCTTTCTTTTTACCGCATAGAACCGTTTTAACATGACTATTTTATGTTTTATTGCACCAAAGAAGGTCGGTTTACCTATTTTTGCCCGTCATCACCGTCTGGTAAGTTTCTCCATCATTTTTTCAGGCATATACTCATCGTTGTGCCCTCGCAATATCCTGGAATCCTCCAAGCAACGTTCTAGCTGCCTCTATAGGGGCAAGGGACAGGCTGGATCCCTTATCTAAGCCCGGGACTGCAGTCCAGTAAGTTTTTTTGATAATTTTGGACCAACTACTCACTGCCCCTATCTTCAGAAGAGTTTTGCAATGCCCTAAACATCATTCTAGATGAATCTATGGGTTAACGGGGTGCTGCGTATCTTATTTGGGCCTAGTATCAGCATTGGGTGAGTTTTCCAATGGTTTTCGGCCAATTACTCACCCCTTTTGTCAGCCGAAATAGCAGATGATCTTCTGTTTTGGATCAGAATGTCCTACAATGCATTGTAATGCACTAGATGGCTTGTGGGATAATTTTTTTAGCCTGGTATGGCTATCTGCTGATTATTTTAGTAAATTTGGGCTATATATTGACCGCTTTCTGTTAGGATTCTTTTACAATATCTCAGCATTATTTATGGATTCATATGAAGTCCAGGAGGAGCGGGGCATGTTTCTGAGGCTTAGTAGGTCCCCCCCGCGAGGTTTTTGTTCAACTATTTTCGCCACTAAACTCACTGCCTTGCCGCAGTATTTTATATAGCCTTTCAGGATTGTTTCAGATATGTATAGAGGGTAGAAGAGAGGCACCAGGTGTTTATTTGGACTTGGTATGTCCTTCCATCGAGTTTTTCGATATTTTCTGGATATATTCACCGGTTTTCCCCCAGAATTTTCTGATCCCTCCGGCATAATCTGAGATATATATGTAGAGTATTAGAAGAGTACAGGATGTTTTTTTGAGCCTGGTATTTTCGTCTAGTGATTTCTTCAATCTTTTTCAGTTGTAAACTCACCGCTTTGCTCTCAGAAATTTTTCAGAACCATTCAATATGCCTCAGAAGGTTTCACAGTGCGACCAGATCTTAGTTATATATTTTATAGCTATTCCGTGAGTTCTTTCAATATTTTCTGCCATATTTTTCATTATATTCACGCAGTCACAGCTTTATCCCGAGAATGAACTTCAAATTTGCCAAGACATCGTTGTTTTAGGCATGACACCCTGTCCCACGCACTTATACTATCATTTACATTTCAGCCTTAGCATATATTTTTTAATGTAAATAGCTGATAATATTCCTCTATATGTAATTTTTACAATAAAAAATCCGGAGCGAACAATGATGTGATGGCTCCAGAAAATGGACAAGCCGAACACGTGACATCCTGTCGCAGCATAGTAAGATATTTTATAATTTATTACAGCATTAACATAGAACATATTAGAGCAGACAGAAAAAAAAGTGGACAGAAGAGATTTGAACTCAGGATAATACAAGCCACAGCTACAACAGCGACATATTAACCACTGCGAGATGCCATCATCATTACCAAGGCTCGTCTTAGGCATATTGACATATCTCCTGTGTCTTCCGGAACGGCTGATCAAGCATAAGGTCCAAAAAATGCCCTAAAGGTCCGGGATGACCTCAAGCATTGGCCTCCAAATCTTTTTTTTTTTCTTTTGGACGGGCTTCAGGCCTGTCCCTATATTTTCAGGGGTCCTGGCGCAGGGCGTGCGACACTGTCACAGCTGTCACATACTTTCCCTCGCTCAACAAAATAAAGTACCATAGAATATTACATATGCTTCCGAACCATCTAGAATTTAATGAGTGGGTTCTAAGGCATAATACAGGATTTATCAATTTGTATCAACGGTTTTAAAAGCCTTATAAAGGCTTTCACGATTATTTTTTCAGCGTAAATCTAGGAGAGCGCGCACTTACCACCCACTTACCCCGCGCTTACCATGCACTTACCACGTAAATCTAGGCGTACCATTGCGAAATATATTATTTCAACACTATAGAATTAATTATCTAAGTCTGTGGGATGCCTGAAAAAATTGTGGTAAAATTCCGTGCACTTTGGTATTTATGGGAAGCATGAATGCATATGTTATCCATGTTTACTCTGGTGTTACTACACCGTTTGTGACTTATATGTGTGTTGGCCCCACATGATCAAAGAATAAAAGGCTTGTATGACATAGCCAATATATATATATGCACAGAGTTCCCTACTTTCACACTACTAAATATCTTAGGCTTCAAGAATGCTAGCTTTAAAAGAGAAGCTTTGGTTCTGAAATTTATCTTCTAGCTACTGAAGTGCTGTAGCTACAGTGTGTGTATCTATTACTATTAATAAATGTGTTATATCTGCTCAATGATGCTCAGCTGCAAGAAAGGCTCAGCTCGTAATTACCCAATAAGTCTGAATAAGCATCAAGCATGCATACATGCATACACTGTCCCTTGCTTGGCGGCCGTTATTTGCATAGCATTTTACTGTGCGAAACTCAAGACACCTAATACTTAAATCTTAAAAGGTCTCTACAATTGTGATATTACTCGGATGCCTCGACCTTCCCCCTAACAGCCCCGGAGGGGAGGTCGTCTATGAGCTGCCCTATTAGTATGATCAGATTCACACTACAGATCTGATCAATACAGCTTATTCAAGGCCTAATTATATCTATTAACTGCGTTCAAAAATAGAGTCAACTGGCAAATGCATCCGTAACTGTTGACCCCTTGTGTT
>KN837253.1:182001-210956 GCA_000827215.1 Sphaerobolus stellatus SS14 | reverse complement strand
CTCACACCGATTCCTTCCACACTTAGTAGCCAGTCAGTATAATCCATTTCGAGTGTTACTCTGATCTTGACACCAATTCCTTCCGCAATCAGAGAAGAGGCAGAAATACGCCAGCGAATTTTGGAAACAGTTGTAAGTGATCGTCTTCCTCTCCGTACCGCCTGACTTAGTGGGTTCCTGTATTATAGGACAGGCTATCAAAGGCTACGGAATCTTCTACCGTACTCCTTGAAGTCCAATCCGATGTGAAGCGCGTCAGGCTCCGATATCGAAGGGAGAAGCGCTGCCTGCCGGAGGTAAACGCTAAAATTCCTTTTTTTTTGTCGCGACATATACTTAGTGTTCCTTGTTGCTCCTTAAGCAATTTCTTCAACCTCAGAGGAACTGGACACCCAATCGGACCCAGTACACACGGGCCGCATCAGATGCACCCCCAATCAAGATTGTGGAGAATCCTGAACATTGGTTTGGAGGTTGTCTACAATCTCATGATCACTTCTCCTGGAGATGTACAGGTGGCTGGTCTGAACACGCCTCGAGATACAGTAAGTCTTCATTCTTCTTTGCGAGACTTTTCGGCTCATTTATCGATTGCAGGCCATCCAACTCATTGAGCCTATTGAGGAGATCCATCGTCAGGGAAACTCCCTGAAGCAAGGGTCAATATCTATTGTATGTCCCCTTTCCTCTGTAAGATAATTCCATCATTCTAACACCACCTGCGTATCACCGGCATAACTTGTGGTTTACTGAAGATCATAAAATCACTTACAAAGTTGTGAAAGGAAGTGTCCAGCGTGATTACATTGGCACCGGTAGGAGCAAAAACGTTAAGGAGTTCGGGTCATTATTTGTTGAGGGAAGTCTACTCAACATATCGGCGGCGACTGCATTTTAACATTCCTATATTTAGGTGTTGTTCTTAGATGAAGACTCGTCAAATTTTAGGCGCAAGAACATCGAACCGCCGGCTCGAGCGCCTGACCAAGTCAAGAACTTGATCACTAAAAACCAAGGGCCTGTTGCGCTAAGGGAAGACAGGGAACTCCGTCGTATTATTAAAAAGTGCTTCTTACCGGCCATTCTTCGTCCTAACGCAACCAGATTGCTGAGATGGCTGAGCAACCTGGCTAATGAGGTTGTCTCGGCATCGAAGCTACCAGGGTAAGTCACCTTTGTTACTCGTTGTGCATCAAAGAAGACCCATCTTGACGGCGTTCAAACATGAACAGGGACATCAAGGGAATGTTGCCTTTCTGGCATACCGCCTGACTCTTCGGGGATAATATTATGATTAGATTTAAAGAATTTCATGTCCTTTAAAGACTGTACTTGTGCGCTTGGGCTCTGTATCTAGTTTCTAATGTTGTAACATTCGTAATTATTGTAATCTAAGGGAATACTGTCCCTGGACGGGTTGTCGACAGTGAACAGGATCCGGCGAGGCACGTTTTGAACCGATATTTGCTTAGATAGCTCAAATATTTTATTGAAAGTATATATATTATCGTCATTAATGGATCGAAGCAAATGAAGCCTCTTTTGAAGAGCCAGGAGCTGACGCTTGACCTAAATATAACGTGGGAACCTTGTACCCTTTGCCCAACGCCGTCATTCTGTATCTCACGTCGATCATCTTGCCAAACTAAACTAGCTCATCCCATGCCAGAAGGATTCACAGTAGTCAAAGACTCGGAGCGACGATACAATTCTCCTCCTCCGAGTCCTCCTCCGCCGATTCACAAGGGGGTCGCAAACGCACCATCCCCTAATATTGGAACTGTGAACAACGAGGATGTCTTGATGCCAGCCATTGTATGCAAAGCGCCTGGTAATGAAAACTGCTTTCGCTAATTTCTAATTGTCCTAGGCTACCCTCTTGGCTACCATCCCTGTTGCATTCCTGTCTTACGCTCAAAGCATCTTTTCTGCTCGAGCTTCTAATGGAGGCCCAACTCATAGAAGGACTGACGACGCCGTTACCGTGATGTGGTACATCTCAACGGCCTTTGCGCTCGCCTCTGTCGTTTTTCGGGCGAAACCGACCCAGTTTTCGCGTCTCTTATTGACAGCGGCTGTGATAACGCTGATTGCAGGGCTCATCACCTTCAGCGCCGCAGAGCAGCCTCTAAGCGTCTCGGTTACTTTTGGGATAGTAGTGGCAGGTATTCTGCTAGGGGCAACGGTCGTGAAGTGAATGGTTTGGAATTGGCAATTGGGGAATAAAGTAAAACGTAGTTTCTAATATTTCTGCTCTATCTCACTAATTCTCTGTAACAAGATTAATGTAAAAAAATACATAACGATTTCCGCGGTCCTTGTCAGCACTGCACGCTACGCAGAACTGCCTTCTATAGTCCTATTTACTGTGTTTCTTCATGAGAAGCAGTTCATAGCCTTTTGGCTTGCGTTGATAGAACCGTCCGTGCGTGATAACTGTAAGCATTTTACAGAAGCAACCGCAGTACTTGGATTTGGTACAGTATCAATTATGTGATAAGCTGACCAGCTCTTGCGTCGGGGACGGTTTTCAAAAGGTACTATTGTATGGTACATAGCTCTTGACAAGCGTGTGATCTTAAGATCTTCGAGGGTATGAACAGAACACGAACGCAAATTCCAGAAAAACCTGCTACACTGCTTTTATAGACGCACAGACCATATTCACATTCATTAGAGAGTTTGCGCAGAAGCCACAGCGCCACCAACCACATCACTACTCGATCCTCGATCACGTGGCCCACCCCTGATCTGCGCCGACCGCTTTTTCCCCCACGCTCGAATTGACTCGCACCTACACACTTGCAACATCATACTCGCACTCGCTATGAGTGGCACGAAGACGCTATGAACCCCGACGTGGCGGCCGGTCCTGGCTCTGGCCCTGGCCCTGGCGACTCGACCAACACAGAGGCCGACAAGCTGAACTTTATATGGAACACCATAATGCAGCTGAGTTCCTTCTCTACCACTATCGCTAATAGCCACCAGGCCTTGACCGAAGCTGTCACCACACTCAGCCACATGGCGGCTACCTCGTCCACCGCCTCACCTGGCAACCCACCTACCATAAAGTTCAAGGAGCCTTCAGCCTTCAAAGGGAGACCTGAGGAGGTTGAAAGTTTCTTGTATGCGATCGCTGATGGCATAGCTATGCAAGAGTATGCCTTTACCTCGAATGCCCAAAAGGTTACCTACATGGGTAACTATCACGCCGATGGAGCTCCAAAAGCCTGGTTGACAGGCATTCACAAACACTCGCCGCAACTTCTTGATGGCGCGTACGATAAGTCTTTGAGTGTTGACAATGTTCGACGTATTGAGTAAGGTGCGAGAACATGTGAAGCATGGCGTGAATTTGTAGAAAATAACAGAGCATGAATCACGCGATCGATATCGTCGAAAGATCAAAGGACATTCAAAGACAGAATAGTAATACGTATATGCCATAACGCAAAGCTACGCCTATCCCTTCCTCGCAACAACGACATGCTTCCCACCCCCAACTACCACCTGCATCTTCGAGTTCCCCTTACTCTCGACCATCTGCACCACCTCCTTCCTAACTGCCTTCCCATCTACAACCACCCCCGTCCCAACCCCAAACCCAGGCGGCAACAGCACAACCCCGGTACTATTTCCTGGACTCTCCACATCCACTGTCATCTCCTTCCCACTTATATTCCACTTAACGCCGAACCACCCCCCATTAACCTCGTACCCTCCTTCCACCGTGGTCAAGTTCCCCGGCTGTGGCTCGACGCGGAAGGTGGCGCCGCCGGGGGAGGTGATGGTGAGGCCTAGGACGTAGAAGGATAAAGCGGAGGTCGCGCCGGAGGACCAGCCGTGCGAGTGAGAGGTGTAGGCGGCGTCGAAGGTGTAGCCGTGGTCGGAGCGGTAGCTGGAAGAACGTTCAACAAGAGATTAGTTGGGGCGTGGAAGGAAGATGGGCGACGTACGAGATTGAGCCGTTGGCGAGGAACCCTTCTAATAAGGTGCTTTGTACGCTTGAGGGAGTGTTGAGCATGAAGCCCCATGTGCGGCGCATGAGGTCGAGGGCACGGGCGTCTTGTCCTGCGAGGAAGTGTGCTTGTAACTTCATAATGGATGATGTTAGCTCCTATCTTCTACAATTAATGCAGCGAAAGAACGCACCTCAAACCCTGCAATAAATGGCGCGATCGTCCCCGGCAACTCCGGCGCAACAGGTCCTAAATTGTTCCAGTTCTTTGTCAAGCCTTCGCTTACGCTCTGCACTTGCGTGTTGTTCATGGTGAGATTGTAGAGGATAGCGAAGGAGTTGCCGTCTTCAGGGTAGATCGTCGTGTCAGTGTTGTTGTCTTTGAAGAGGCCAACGGAGGGGACGTAGAGGAGGGTGTTGTATGTTGCTTGGTGGGCTGTGACGTTAGCGGACCAGGCGGTGGAGAGGGACGTTAGGTTGAGGATGGTGGCGAGGGAGGATGCGGTTTGGAGCACCTGGAGCAAGGTTGAGCATGAAATGAATGAGATGAAGAGAAGGGAAACGTACCCTGTTATATATCGCGTTTGCTTCGACGTTATGTCCTCCTTGTCCAACCCTAGCCCAATCCCTAGTTCCACCGACGTTGAGTAAGCCTGTAGTGTCAACACGACCGTTGAGGTATCCGACAGCGAGCGTGTAGTTGTCCCATACGGTACGGAGGAAGTCGAGATCGCCGGTGTGCAGAACGTAGGTGTATAACCCAATGAGCGTGTGGGAATGATATGTGTCTGAGCCGAGTTGCGATAGCGGTGGACCTATGCAGCGACATATTAGATTGGAAGAAGCCTGACACGAACGCCTAACATACCTGATTCCGGTAATGCACCGGTCTTAGGGTTGATAGCAGCGAACATTGTCCCTAGCGCGTTCTTCGTAGCGATTAGATCGAACGTAGAGACAATTTGGGTTGGTACGGCTATGCCCATATCGCCTGGCCAGACGGCTCTGTCGCGCTTTGCACCGTCGACGATGATGGGTCCTGCGATGCCGAGTGTTGCGTTGTTCAGCCAGCCTTCGGCGGAGGGAACGAATGGGTTTGCTTGACGGCCTGTGTGGAGAGGAACTGTGTTCGTTTGTACGGTGTAAGCCTGAAAGGAATGTTAGGTGTATCTTTGTGCAGATGGTATGATAAGACGTACACCGGCATACCAAGCTCGGGTCAGAAGCTCCTCCTCAGGCGCATAGAAGTATCCCGTATATGCACGAAGATCATCCCAATGGGGCATAAAGCTGAGCGCCACGCTGATATTGCTAGCGCTAACCGCCTCTGAACCCGTCGCGACGATTGTAAGGTATCTGAAGCCGCCTCGAAGCTTCTCGGTAGGCATGGTCCATTGACCGGTAGGAAGAGGGGTAGGAAGCTTCAGAGCACCGTCGTAGGATTGATTTTGCGATGACATGGCGGAATCATCGCTGATAGGACCGATGAAGAGGGGCGATTCGGAGAAGGCGAGGGAGAGGGATGCGTTCGGGCTCGACGGGGTCAGAGAGAGCGTTATGAAGCCGCCAACCTAGGCTATATCAGTATGGTATGAAGTAAAAAGACATGAGCATGCTAACCTCTTTACCAAAGTCCAACGCGATCCACGAATTGCCATGGATTGTCGCGCTCTTCTTTGCGTTTGACTGACCCACGAGGTTTGATGAAGAGCTGACTGTTCCATTAATTGTCTTCACAGCTGTTGGCCAGAGCGTCTTCGCAGCAGGAGCGATATTGAATGCATCCCAAGGACCGCTTGGAGCAACTGCGAGGCTTGGTGGTGTCAGGAGTGCAAGGGCGAGCACTGCGTGTAGGAGGCCCATTCCGACGATGTTGGAATAATAGAATATGTATATTGAGTATATAACATAATAAAGAATCGGCGTTGGAGTCGATGAAGAATGAATATCTTGCGGGCCGGCGTGCAGTCAGTTGACAGCAGGAGGAGCAGGAAACACGCGTGACGTAAGCGGGCGTTTGAGCAGCTATTGGCTCCTCGTCACTGACTAGAAGCACATCCTCCACCTCATCGTCCTCAACGCTTCTACACGATCCATTTGGTACTTTTGAGGGCGAAGACGTATGGTGTGAGCGCTCCGGTCGTTATCCGTCGCGGGCCCTTGGGATAAAGCAGCGAATGTCGAGAAGGGCCGACGAAGTCATCTCACTCGCAATGGAATTCCTTTTAATGCAATATGTGAATGGAGGCGTTTTGGAATCCAGCTGGCGTGGAGTCATGGGCTCGAGTATGGCGAGATTATGATCCAAGTGGTGTTGGTACTTTTCTGAGGTATATCGTCCTTTGCAGCACACCCAAACGTTCTGATATTGATGTATTTCTTCCAATAGATGTTGTCTTAACAATTTAATATAACATTCGCATATCATTTGCATTAGATTGAGCTCTAAGAATTGATGCCGCTATTCCGCTTTCGACTCTGATCAACCGACCCCGGGTTTCGACTCAACCTTGTTCACGTGGTTCGAATAGTCAGGCTATCATTAAGGCGTGCAATCGAAGCCAGATGTATACCGGCGTTTTATCGAGTAAATCGAACTGTAAGTGATATTTCTATCCCACGTCTTCAGTCAGATGGTAATGAACAGGCGCATTCAGACTCGCACGGCGTACCTTTACTTCAAGTTATAAAGCTCAAAGGTTTCTGTCAATGACCCCGAAGGATAGTTCCAAACCATGTCGATGTTTGGAGGCTTCCGTTTGCACGTGTTGTAAAGCCTATGCATACCTTGCTTAAGAATCCGCGCTAAGCTTCTAGAATCTAGGCGTATTCGGTAATTCTTTCTCCTAAGGCCGTGTTGGGGAATTTCGGCCATCATCCACATCACCCCAGCTACTTCCATCATGCCCAAGTGTTTGTCAAGGGTCGATCTTTGTATCGGTGGTAAGTCATTATTCCCTGTGCTTCTAAAGTTGCAATAAAGCGTCATGATGACGCGTTCGCTATGCTTAAACATTTTCATATAGACGAGAAACTGACCAAAAGGAACAGCAATAACGAACAAGGAATAGTCCGTAAACTTCGAGAAATAATATACAAACACATCTAGACTCAAGCTTCTTTCGGCAAACAATACTCTCCAAATCACTCTCGCCGAGCGCATGATACCTATTTGATCTGCGTCCCTATTACTCCAAATCTGCATTGATGGCCACTGATGGCCACCAACGCCATCTGGTCCGGGTAAAATTCAAGAGAAAGCGCGATTCTTTCATTCTCTTGGCTTTGATTAACACGATGATGGACAATTTCTAAGCTCGCCATTTTCCAACACGCTAGTCGAAACGAGGTTCCTCGATTTCGCATATGGTTATTTCCATTGATCTCTTTTACCGCCTCATATGGAAACGGAACTATGCTTAACAATCAGCTAAAGAAGTCCAGGTACGTATAAATACCACGCCAACTTTCCTCAAATCTCAGCCTAGCTTCATCCTCACCCATAATGAAAGTACTCTCCTAGTGCGTATTCAAACATTTTTCCGCCGTCCAATAATTGATTCACCCATCCAGCCTCGCTGCCGCTCTCACACTTCCATTCGCTATCAACGCCTTAAAGCTGAACGCACCAACAGGCCACGCCGTCTCCGGTGGACAACTCCAAGTGACATGGGACGTCGCTGCGTCAGATCCTACCAACTGGGAACTCTTCCTCGTAGACGCAACGGTTGCGTTCAGCTTGTATGGGACTTGGAGCGGGTTTGATACGACTGCGGGCCATCTTAATGTTACGTTGCAGCAAGATCTTACTGCTCGGTGAGTTTTGTCGGTTTTTGTTTGCGGGGTTATTTGCTTATTAGGGGATGTAGATCGACGTATCAGTTCCGGGCTGTGAACTCGAGCAATGTTGATTTTGTGTTGAGCTTTAGTCCTCAGTTCGCTATTGCGGCTTAGTGAGCTGGGTTTTATGATGTTGATATGAAGAGAAATGTGTGTATTTAGGAAACTCATCACTGCGAATTAAATATTGGAGTTAGACTTCGGACCCCAACAAAATAAATATTAGACACTCAAACCATGACTCATGCATATTCGATTCTTGATGTTCATTGTGATTTCAAGCCTTGCCTCGGATATCATTTCATTGTTAATTTATTGGCCATCGTTGCGCTTCATAAGCTCCTCGAAATTCTAAAGCTCCCCTCCGAATATATCTAGAGAAGTAAAGAGACATTTAAGAATGTTTAGTATTTTACGATAGAGGGGACCTACCTACCATATGTTAAATCAATGTTTCTTTTGTATAATTGATCGAACAGCTCCGGATGATCCGAAAGGAGTATGAGGATTTCGTTATCTTGAGCACCGCCTGCATACGTTGGGGATCATAACCCACTCTCCTAAGTCTGACGAATATTGAGACCTCATAACCTGATGTGAAGATGAAGACTTGCTCTCCACTAATTCTTCATCTAGCTCTTGAAATCAAATATTCCCTAAAAACGCGGCTGAGAAAATGGCTCTAGCATGCATCTATCCTTAACCGGCATACCTGCAATATTCCGATAATAAATCCAGACTCCCTGTCAGATCAAGCAAAGGTTACCCGCTGCATCTTCAACAGAATAAATACTTTTGTGGTAACTCCGGCTGCTGGGGGATTCAAGCTCACTGCGCTCTGAGGGTAAATCATATTCATATGAAGAGCCCATTTGTCAACATTACATGCCTCGTGAATAGTACGTATTGGACTTCAGAAGAGCACATTCGTCAACATTACATGCCTCGTGAATAGTACGTCTTGGAATTCAGACGATTCCAACACCTCGGGCATTCCCCACGACGTCATCCCAAACGTCATCCCCCACAACCTCCTATCGGCTAAATAAAGAGTAAGATACAACGCCAATTTGCACGGCACGTTGCCAGTGTGCCGTGCTCTATGTTGCAATATGTTGACTAGGAGAGCCCGAAGGGTGTTCGCAGATATATCGCAGTAATCTACGGACACGTGAATCATGTTGACGCCAAACAGACGGTCGTTTGCAACAGAGTCGTCATCGGAAAAACTTGTAAATTGACAATACGGCAGAATAAGATATTCTAGCTGCGGGCATGCCTTCATGATGGTTTTCAGACCGGCACGATCGATGGTAAAGTGTTTCATCGATAAAGATGTGACGGTAGAGAAAAGACGTGGCGTCATATCTCCGAGAAGAAAAGGTATTATCTCGTCCGTTGGTGGATCATATTCAAGCGTCTTTTCGAGTACTAGGACCCGAAGTTTCGGTGAATCGATTCGGTCAAGAAAGTCCCAATTGGAAACGTCCATTCTGATGTAGGTTAGGTGCATTTCGGTCATGTTCGGAAAGCGGAGAACACTCCCAGGCTCAATCCCCATGAAATTACTTTGTTCCCCACCAAGGTATTCCAGTTTAAGCAAGCTGCAGGATCCCAGTCGCAATGCCTTGTTGGAAACCAAGGGGTGATACCCTGTATGAGGCGACGCCAGAAAATGCTGAATTTTCGACATTGATCGGGGTGTGAGGATATCTTCGAACTGAGGGCAGGATGCGAGGTACAATCGTTCCAGATTCGGCGCATCAACGTATTGCTGCCTATTTAGTATCTCATGTGGGATGGCCATGAGAATGGAGCCAATCATAAGGGATTTGAGGGAAGGGAATGAGATGAGTGGGTCGCCATCAGCGAGGAAATGTGGTAAAAAGCAATTGGGGGTGTGACGGCAACACTGATCTAGTACCCTGATTCTCGAGCGGAATGGTTGGAGAAATTTAGCTAGTGATTTCATTTGCTCCTTGACGTCTTCAGTGGCTTCATCTTGAGGATAGTCCTTATTGCAAGTGATGATGAGATCCAATGGTGCATTCCGACTCTTCGCCAGGATTTCTTCTAATGGTGGTTTGTTAGGCGGTCGTATAAAAACTTTGGACCACGCAGAAGGAAAATTGTTGATTATGTCTCTCCAGAGGGTGCAAACGGAGGAGAGTTGGCGTAGTGCTGGTAGGGGATCTTCGGAACTTCTGAACCAGGTCCACATGATGTCTGATTCAAGAGGAACATCCTTGAGGTCTCTTGGTAGGATAGGAAGTGCGAGGTGGAAGATTTCTCGCAAGAGTTCAGGAGGGAGTGCATCCATGAGAGTCAGTGGCGGAGTTTCGTTGAAAAACCGATGCCGAGCCGCGGCTGCCTGCATTCGGAGATAATCGCTAGGCCACCATTAGTTCCACGAGGACCCCCGAATATCCCTATGGAGGCCGGGGTTTTTCCGGACAAAAACAGGCCCTAATACGCTTCAGGCCGGGGTCAAAATCCGGACAAATTTCTCGCCTTGTAAAGAGGCCGGTCCCAAATCCGGACAGAAGGTCACTTAGTGAAGTGGTTGTACCGCGCCGACTTGGTTATAGTTCACAGACTCGTGTGTTCGATGCTTCCATTTAATATACAGTCAAATTTAAAATCCGCGCCTTTGAAAGTTTTTGGTCCTCGTGTCTTTGCTAGGCTCTGCGTCTGTCGACCTATCCACTTCTCATGGCCATGAAGCCATCAGTCATAAATGTTGACACTCTCGCGACGAGTACTTTTGACTCAGCCCGATGGATAGGTACTGGGCAAACCTATCCCGAGAATCCATCGACAGAAATTCTAGCCGAGAAGCAGCGTTTGCTCAAAATACCAAGCGAATACAGGTCCTTGCTCCCAAATCCATCTTATTCAGTCAAACGGTTCACAGAATTCAAACTTCCTGAACTGGATTCGAAATCACTCATAATCAAATCTATGGAAGATGTCTTCTATACACAAAAGCCTACGAGATCGATCAATTGGCTTCTCACCCGTTCGGTCCCTTCGGAGATAGTGCTTTCTGCACTCTCGAAGGCAGTAGGCCAAGCTTGGTTTCATGGCTGCCACTCCTTTATCGATTTCCGTTACAAAGGAGAAGTGAAGAATGTTGATGAATATCTGCCGTTTTGGATTGTTATGTGATGGCAGGAACTACGGATATTACAGAGGATCCAACGTGACTGGGCAATTGCTTTGACTTGGGTTAACTGCAAGCTTCGAAATTCTAAAAATTATATGAGACAGACAGTTAACGCAGTACTGGAGTCTTTCACTTGGTTATCATGGAATGAAAGTGTCCTGCACGCCTTTGGGACAAAAGGTGATACAGCGGAGTTTGCATGTCTGCCTGCTCATGCCTGGCTCAACGATGGTATCATAGACATGGCTATGTTTTTGATACGTACACGCTTGAGAACCGAGAAAGAGAATACAACATTCGAGGTTCTGTCACTCAAGTTTTAACGACGCATAGTCGCAGCGTATGAAAGCAAGGCTTCCGAACGGGCAGAAGCATAGGGCTCCAATTACTTTTCGCAGATCAAGGCACTTGTTGCATCAAGGCCAGAATTGCTATTTCCCGCTCATACCAGTAATGACTGGCTGGCTTTTCAAATTGATTTCAAAGCGAAATCAATAGCTTATGGTATGTGAATTGGTGCACTTATGGGTCATACTTACCGTAATTCTCCATCCAGGTGATTCATTTTATCCAAGTCCAGGAGCACCCTCACCCACAATGAAGGGACTCCAACTGTGGCTCAAGACAGAATTTGGGAGAGAATTTGAGATGAAGGACAATACGTTAAATATCGGTATACAGTCAGATTCACATTCATGTGGTATCTGTACCACCAATGCTATTGCACATGCCGTTTTAGGTGATGCATTATGGAAGAACCATGAGGCAGATATGTTTCGAATGCAATTATACCTGGATTTGGTCAATCAAATCGCAATTACAGTATGCAGTTTCATTTTATCAGCCTATGGCAACAACTCATCTCGTTTTAGAAAGGGATTGTATTCATTAGGCCTGTGGTAGCTCAGGAGTCATTGTCGCTGACTTGCCTTTAAATCCATCCTCAAAATCAATGCCTTCGTATAGCCAGAATGTCTCCATAGCTCTCCAACCGAGTCCTTCAATTTCAGGCTTGACTGTGATGGATATTGATGAGGATGAATTTACTTGCACCGTTGTTCACCCCTTTTTCACTGGACATTTGACTTTGGACTTGAAAGCAAGTCATTCAAAACCCATGCCTCCATCGAGTCCTCAGCGGAAAAAATCCAAGAAAGAAGTTCAGCCAACAAATGGGAATTCTGTGTCTGATGGAGCTGGACCAGTCGGTATCAGTCGATCAGTACGTTATGCTCTTAAAGACAAGGAAGAAGTAAAAAGAGGCAGAGTTGATGAAGTTCGTCTTAAAAGATTTAAAGAGACAATATTTGAGAAGGATCCGAAGGCAAAATTCGATATAACAAACATTTGGCGGGTTCGGTGTGGAATGTGTAGCAAATGGCATTCTGCAAAGCCTGACTACCAACCGTCACGCATACTAGAGCATATTACCAAGAGCTCCAATGGACGATCTTCTCAGAAGATAACACCATCTAATACCTTGGTCAAGATGGCGCAAACTGGCATGATCAAGTTCATGACTAAACCTGTCGCCTCTGAAGTTAAATCTCTTCCCTGCTCTGGTCTAACAGCAAAATTGGATGCGAAAATTAAAGCTTACTTGAGACGTTCTGGCGCACAGGGTGGTGGCAGTCAATCACTGACCTCATTGACAAAGTAAATCTGCGATTCGGACTTGGAATATAACGATTTAGATGACAATGAGAAGGAACTCATGAAGACTGCACAGCAACATAGGTTATCATGGCGAAATGAGCCTGAACATATGTGTGTACTCTCCACAAGCTGTCACAAAACTGTCTGCATACAAATCGGCACACCCTTGCATCCATGCGACCATTGTCTTGAGGTGTACACTTCTAAGAGATTTCACAAGGCATTGAACAAGAAGGAGCCTGAACCCGAGAACTTTAAGTATAATATGGGCCTCATGATAGAGTGTGAGGCCCTCAGTCTGAATTGGGGCAATATATATCATGTGGCCTATTTTATGACATCATAATAGCTCCACACTAGCTCCACATTACTCCTATGATGACATCATAGTGGATACTGAGCCTAAATCTATTAGTTATTGTCCAGGAAAACACTGGTAAAAAAACTGTCCACATGATGTGTCAGAATAGAAAATTCATACCTCCTTCATTTCTTCACCAAAAAGAATGAAGATTGGATAGACGTATAGCCATGTTACTAGGCTACATTTGATACACTGGCACCATGATCTGATTCACTCTTGGTCACCCAAAATACTGCAATTCGTTTGAAACAAGCAAACATGTGGACAGTTTTTTGAGCGACTGTATGCATGGCGGGCAATTTACGAATATCATATGGGAAATGTCAGCATTATACTGCAGTGCCTATGCTCATTTGGTTGTGTCACAATTTCTTTATCGGCTGCCAATTGCAACCAGATTCACCAAGACAGACATGAGCATACAGATAACCGGTGAGCTTTGGGTGACTTGGAGAGGTTTCAATTCTGGTAGAAATAAGCTTCAGGCTGGCTTGGTCAAGTTAGGAAGCTGCAAGAAGGGGAAGGAAGCTGATGAGGAAGAGAGTGACTAAAATGGCATAACTATGGTAGTTTTAAATCCTAGTCCATGTAATTAGCTCTAGATAAGCCTGGTATTACTATAAGATATTTTATTTTATTTTATTAATAGGCCGGGATCAAAATCCGGACAAATTCTATGGATTTCGACAAGGCCTGGTTCTCATCCGGACATTTTTTCTTTTTAAATTTGGGGGCGAGTGCGGTCCGGACAATTTTTCCCCAGCTGGAACTGGCCTCCTGCAAAGACTAGGTCTTTACATTGGTTTAGTTAGATCACACCTGTGAGTGACTGTTTACAATGAATGTATTCAGCTACTAAAAGTACAGGTATAAGTGACAACTGGTCGGCGCTAGTCGCCAACCCAGAACTATATACTATATGATTACATAAGGTACTATATACTTTATTTAATTGAATCGGCTGAGTTGCAAGAGGACGAGAGGACACGAAGAGGTAGGTGATACTCAGCGCTAAGCGCCATCCAAAACAGTTTTTTTATTGATGATCTTCCGGAACAGAAAAAATACAGGCAGTAAGGCGGCAGTTAGAAATAAAAACATGACAAAAAAGAGAAAATACAGGCAGTAGAAGGTGGTAGTTAGAAATAAATGTGATAGACAGTTAGAGAGAAATAAACAATAGCATGACATGATAGAAATGGCAGGCATGAGAGTAAAACATAACATAAAATAAGACAGAGGGCAGCGGTGGGCGGGAAAACGAAAAAAGGCAACACGGGAGACTAGCAGTCTCAGTTAGCAAGCAAGTTCCTCAACCGCGGAGAGGAACGTACCTAGCGAGGTCAAACTGAAGATGTGGGATTACGGCGGGATCCCTCTAGAAAGCGACGTGGGAGACTGGCGGTCTTGATTAGCAAGTGGTTCCTCAACAGCAGGGAGGAGCGTACCTAGCGAGGTGGAGAAAGCGGTGGGATTGTAGTGGAAATCCCTCTCTTTCCTCCTTAAATCATGTGGCGGGTGAACCCACGAGGTCGCGCACTCTGGAGGCTGCCCAATCGCACACCCCCTGCATGACCTTGAACCCGACTGCTTGAAGTGTGAGGAGGAAAGGAATATGTGGTGCGGGTCACAGCAGTGACATGATGGGCGCCTCAACTGATTTGCCCTGTGTAAACAAATATTTTAAACTCGAAAATAATATTATGTAACTAGGTGGACATATATATGCGTCCATAGGAGTCCATAAGGACTTAGAGTAATTGATGTGAAGTCAATTTGTTGTATGTACTAATATATGCAATAGATGCATATATGTGTCTCAAGAGTGACTCGGGGTATAAATAAGGATCCCTTACACCTCCATAGGGATATTCGGGGGTCCTGTTCCATGTCTCTTATAGGCAGCTACTGTGCATGGCAAGAAGGTTTCTATTACACAGAATTATGGAGAAGGACCGATTGGAGGAAAAGAAGATGTGTAAGGTTGAAGTGTAACAGCCAGGCATGCAAGGGAGAGGGGTCAATGTCAATTTGGCCATTGTTCTGTGGAGTTCTGGGAGTTATCATGCTGACCCACAAGATATTCATTCTTCATCAACTCCAGCACCAATATGAATAGAAATGTGTGTATTAGGAGGCTCATCACTGCAAATTAAATATTGGAGTTAGACGGACCCCACCAAAATAAATATTAGACACTCAAACTATGATTCATGCATATTCAATTCTTGATATTCATTGTGATTTCAAGTCTTGCCTCGGATATCATTTCATTGTTAATTTATTGACCATTGTTGCGCTTCACAAGTTCCTCAAAATTCAAAAGCACCCAAATATATGTAGAAGTGAAGAGTCATTTAAGTATATTTAATATTTTACAATGGAGAGGATCTACCTACCATATGTCAATCAATCTTTCTTCTTTATAATTGATCAAACAGCTGCAGATGATTTGAGAGATCTTCCAATCGCTTAAGTTATAGTCTGCACTCCATCCATTGAGTTAGGATTTCATTGCCTTGAGCACTACCTGCATAAATGGTGGCGATTGTAACCCACTCTCCTAATTTTGACGAATATTGAGACCTCATAATCTGACATGAGGATGAAGTCAGAGAAGAGTGCGTTGCAAAAATCTCAAATACATAATAATGCCTAATGACATAATCACACATTATATGGCACTTATTAGGACCTTATTATCTTCTTCTCTATCACAATAATGTATTCAGACCTTATTTTTATACCTCAAAATTTTATTTATTTTATATCTACAGATCTACCGTCCACATGACCCATCAACCAGCATGAAGACTCCTACTTTAGATCATTTACATAATATTTTCCATTTTCTTTATCGGAAGGTGGGATTAGACAGCAACCTCGGATGGGATATTTCAGGAGGACAGATGTGTAACTCTTCCTCCAAGACCGTACAGCCCTCCCAATTTGTCCTTGACCACCAGCTTGATTAGTCGAATGTCTGAATGGGAATAGAATCACACCTTCGTTTTGATGTATCTTCACAAGTGAAGATGAATTCGAGGTGAGCGATGCTTACTGGGATGGTATTAATGGCAACATAATCATAACACAGTCTGTGATGGAAGTTATTAGGATTGCAATGGAGAATGTCAGTTTTCTCTCTCCAATCTTCCAATGACATACTTATATGTTAGGAATAGACACTTGAAGGGACTTATCTAGCATTTCACAGATAAACAGTGAGACTGTGATCTGCTAAATAATATATTCACCTACTTTCAGACATCCACTGGGACATCTCTCCAAGTCAAGAACACTCCTGAGAAATTGCCAATTTTTTTTTCACAAACGAGCAATAGAGTGTTTCATGTTGGGATTTTTCACCCCTTTTTGAATATTTTCTCCCACAAAAAATCTAAAAAATGTGTAAAAGTATCTCCAGAGCTGCTTTTACATCATTTCTTTTGTTAGTTTCTTAAAAAAAGGTTTTGGTAAAAAAAACAAACTGATAAAAAGAATGGCAATGTGAAATGCCCTCAGAATAACCAGAAGAGGATAGCATTTTACTCTCCATGTCTCCTACTCATATCTTAGGATAGGATGACCCAAGGGTGTAATTCCCTTGTGAGCAGACAGATTCAGCAGTGGTTTACAGCCGTCTGTTAGATCTTCCGCACTAGCAACTTTGCTGAACTATTCATAATATATAGGTCCATGAACATTCGAATGCCTGCAATTGCATCTTGATTTTCATCAATGTGAATGATCTGAAATCTTTGAGCCATTACCCGAAAATTATTCAGAGATCAACTTTGGACACACCTGCAGGGTATATATTCGTGTCTTCACAGGAACAATGAAACTCCTTCTGGTTCTCTTATATTGTCCTTTGTGAATCACTCTCCATTCTCTCGGTTGGCGGATCCCATGATCATGATGGTCTTCTGAGCAGTGTTCTGTGGCATTTGATGCAGATTCAGACTCGACACCTGAGAAGCTGCCAGGTCAAGAGATATTATATTGTATTATCCTGAACAACTTGAAGCTGTTATGTCTCAAAGAAGGGGGTTATGCTATGGAGAGTTTGAGGTAAGAAGCTATGGGTACATTGGAGAATCAATATCTAATACTAGTTCATGGCTCAAAGTGTACCCATAAGTGGGGCTGTGGAGTTCCTAAGTGCTCTTATTTGCCCTTGAAGCCCCACCTTGTTCAGGTGTCTTCTACAATATATAAGACGTGCTCTCAAGATGCTGCCCCACATCCCCTTTGCTTCCACCACTGCACCCTTCAAGTGTCATATGTTCTATATGTACATAGCATATATGAGTAGTAGTCGGTTGATTATTGGTTGTATTTGAGGTGCTTTCTAGTTTAGTATTACTAACAGTTGGTAGTACAGTAGGTAGTATAGTATAGTTAAGCCTCTGCAGCATATAGTTACGGGTGTATATACATATGTAAAGACTAGGTCTTTATGGTGGTTATTTTATCACACTTGTAATAGCAGACTGTTTACACATATGTATTTCAGCTACTATATGGTACAAGTAAAGTGAAAACTGGTCGGCGCTAGTCACCAATCCAGAACTATATACTATGGGATTACATAAGGTACTATATACTTTATGTAATAACATTAGGTAACTATGTGGACACATATATGTGTCCATAGGAGTCCATAAGGACTTAGAGGAATTGAGCAACGTCAATTCATGATATATACAGACACATATATGTGTCTAACAAAGTCTAAATCGACTTTGTACCAGGGATTATATATAATCCCTTACAACATATTTCATAGTTATTTAAACCTGATTTAATGTATTCTTGAGCAAGCCAGGGAGCAAAGGGTGCTGCTATGAGTGATGCATTTGTAGGCATTATTGGGTCATTAGGCATTATTATGCCTTGTAGGTACCATGAATGTAATAAGCATTATTAACCACTCAATGCCTAACAACCTAATAAAGCATTTTAGGTCAAATTTGGACTTTTGGATTTTTGTGACATCACTAATTCTTCATCTAACCCTGGAAATTAAAGATTCCCTAAAAACACAGCTGAGACACTAGCTCTAACATATCCCAAATAATAAATCCAGACTCCCTGTGAGATCAAGCAAGGGTCAACTGCTGCATCTTTAACAGATTAAATACTTTTGTTTTAACTCCGGCTGCTGGAGGATTCAAGCTCACTGTACCCTGAGGATAAATAGAAGATATATCCATATTAAGAGCACATTCATCAATATTATGGCGAGTCATGGATTGTGAATAGTATGTCTTGGAATTCAGATGATTCCAAAACCTTGGGCATCACCCATGACTTCCTATCACTGGTGAAATGAAGAGTAAGATACAACACTAAATTGCATGGCATGTTGTGTAAGGGATTATATATAATCCCTGGTATAAAGTCACCTTAAACTTAATTAGACACATATATGTGTCTATATATATCATGAATTGACTTTGCTCAATTCCTCTAAGTCATTATGGACTCCTATGGATGCATATATGCATCCACATAGTTACATAACATTATTACATAAAGTTTATAGTACCTTATGTAATATTATAGTATATAGTTCTGGGTCAGCGACTAGCGCCAACCAGTTGTCACTTTACTTGTACCATATTGGTGGTTGGCAACCCCAGCTAAATTCAAGCCCTGACTCGAAGGTTCCCACAGGCCTTGGAGCTCATCTCGAGCATGTTAAAACAAGTTGTGCCGTTCTAGCACATTTACAACTAAATAAAAATGTTTAAAATTCAAAGAAATATATTTAAAAATAGGCCTTGAGACAATTTCCACAGTTTCCTAACTGGAATATACATTTTGCAGTTTTTGTACATACAATTTGGTCAATAACAGGCCACCAAATGACTGCATACTTAATGTCATGTCAAGATCATCTCTTATTTTAGTCTCTCTTTCATATCCTGGTGTTGGTTTGTGACTGCCTATGTTGTAGCAGCACAACTTGATAATTCAGGATTAATAGGGAGATTTAATAGGTGCCCAATATCCTGGCCACTTTTTAAGCTGATACTCCACTCCACAGATTAGAAAAGCCTACAAGAAATGTCAGAGAAACAATGATATATGACATATATTCATTGGGAAAGCTTCAATTTAAATTTCTAGGTAGTATGTAGTTAGAGTATTAGGGGAAAATGGCTATACACTTTGGAATACTATTGTGGCCCACATCTAGAGTGCATGTGATGATCTTTAGAAGTACAAATTAAATATTATACTTGTGTTTGAGAGCAACAGGAAGAAAATGGTGATTTATCAGGGGCTTAGATGATCACCATTAGTGCTGGTCACAAATCTCATACAGGTGTTGCCGACCACCAACCATATAGTAGCTGAAATACACTTGTATAAACAGTCTGCTATTACAAGTGTGATAAACTAACCACTGTAAAGACTTAGTCTTTACACATTGCCAGTGTGTCATGCTCTATGTAGCAATATGTTGAGTAGGAGAGCCTGAAGTGTGTGCACAGAAAAGTTGTAGTGCTCTATGGACACATAAATCAGATGCCAAACAGATGGTTGTTTGCATCTGAGTCATCATCGAAAAAACTTGTAATTTGACAATATGGTAGAATAAGATATTCTAGCTGTGGGCATCCCTTCATGATGGTTTTCAGACCAGCAAAATCAATGGTAAAGTGTTTCATTGCTAAAGATGTGACAGTAAAGAAAAGACATGGTGTCATATCTCGGAGAAGAAAAGGTATTATCTCGTCCATTAGTGGACTATAGACAGGCTTCCTCACGAGTCACAGGGTCCACAGTTTCTGTTAGTCAATTCAGTTGAGAAAGTCCCAATTGGAAACGTCCATTCTGATGTAGGTTAGGTGCATTTCAGTCATGTTTGGAAAGCGGAGAATTGTCAGGGGACGACCCTAATATTTCATTTTCACAGTCGTCCGGACTCCACTTCAATACAGGTTTACAAGGTTCCGGAGTCCGAGACCCCTATAGTCCTAGGTCCAACGTATGCCATCCGTGGTACCAAGTCGCAGATTCCTTCAGCCCCCAAAGTGCAACTCATCAAGTTCGTTCTATGGTTTCGGAGTCCAATCGTAGGCCCTTGTTGTGGCCGGAGAGCAGGAGGTTAGGGTGGATGCAGTGGCACTCTTGGAGTCCGCATGCAGGGGCATGGGTTAGGGTGTAGTCAGGGCATTCCTTATGGTCTCATTTCCATTATCTCTTGTTCCTCATTCCTGATGTTCATATGGTCCTCCCCTTGTGTATTTCTGGGCATTGATGGTTCCTGATCCCTTGCCGTATTTATTGAGCTCATGCTAGCAGAGGCAATCCAAGACTTTCTCTTTGGATTTCCCCTCTGCTAGGTCTGGCATGATGTCCATCAAACTCCGAGGGTTGCCCTTACAAGAATACTCCCAGGCTCGATCCCCATGAAATTCCTTTGTTCCCCACCATGGTATCCCAGTCCAACCAAGCTGCAGGATCTCACCCACAATGTCTCGTTGGAAACCAAGGGGTGATACAGTGAATGAGGTGTCACCTGAAAATGCTGAAGTCTTGACATTGATCAGAGTGTGAGGATATCTTTGAACTAAGGGCATGCATCAAGGTACAATCGTTCTATATTTGGTGCATCAATGTATTGCTGCCTTTTTATTAACTCGTGTGGGATGGCCATGACAATGGAGCCAATCATTAGGAATTTGAGGGAAGGGAATGAGATGAGTGGGTCGCCATTCGCAAGGAAATGTGGTAAAAAGTAATTGGGGTGTGACGGAGCTGCAATGGGTTTTGCAATCAGTGATGCTTCCGGTGTGCAGGGGATCTCTAGGTGACTCGTACAAAATTCTAATTATTTCATATTCCCACTCATTCTATCAAATTCTTATTATGTTCTTCGAAAGTTTATTCTTCTAATGCTTGACAGGTTAATGGACAAATTTACAGAGACTTCGGCGCACCAACAATGCACAATTTCAAGATGAACTGGACAAGCGCGAACTTCAAACGGAGATCATTAGCAAATGAAGATGCTGAGGGGATGGAATCAGATTGAGCCTATTCGCTCATGGCCCCCAATATCTCAAGTTCCACATGTATATATGCTGCACTGAGTATCATTCCCTGCAGCCTGTCAAACACCTGTTTCACTTTGACTTCCACTCCATACCAGTCAAAGGGATTGCCCTTTAATTCCTTGACAGTTCCAAAGCATGGGGCTATCAAATCCACATCTTATAGCTGGTTTTCAAGAATTTCATAGATGATCTTGCCATTGTCAGAGTGTGGCACTGCTCCTTCCCAGGCTGTTCGCAAGATTTCTTTGCAAAATTCCTCATGTTGGGAGGTGATAGCTGTTGCTAGGTCCAGTTAAAGTGTAAATAAGTCAAGGTCTCTCATCTGTATCTACAAGAGGTGGTCTTCGCTGAGAATCAGGTGGGAAAGATCAAATGTGGTATGGGTGCTGGGAGAAGCATAAATATTTGCTTGACAAAGGTGACCGTCAGCCTCCAATGCTCCTCTTATTTTTTGCGGAGCAATGTGTGAGAGAACATCTGTGAGGCAAATGTCCACTCATTTTTTGCAGAGCCATGCTTGAGAGAGCACCTGTGCAGCAAATGAGAGGATCGATGATACTCTCCTTTTTTTTGCAAAACAATGCTTAAGAGGACATCTATGCAACAAATGAGAGGATCATGAACACTCATTTTTTGCAGAGCAATGTGTGAGAGAACCCCATGCAGCAAAGGAGAGGGTCAATTTTTGCAGAGCAATGCATGAGAGAACATCTGTGAAGTAAATGGGAGGATCAATGATCCTCCCAGACCATCCTCCCATTTTTACAGAGCAATGTGTGATGAAGTAAGGAACCATGAATGTGAGTTAAACCCAAGATGTGAAGTGAACCTCATCCCCCTACCCCTCCTTGTAATGTGGATATCTCAAAAACCATTCTGCCAATTTTCATAAGAATTGGTTTCCATACTCCCCTTAGTCAGGGCTACAACCTATCCAAAAATCAGCCCAAACAGAAATAATTTGGCTGAATTATCTAGTTCCCAAGGTGCATATAAATATAGATGAAGGACATTCTTCTCTCCAAGTACCCGCTGCCGCAAGACGTCTCGAGTTTGCCCATGACGCGACTTCGTGTGGCAGACACCAGGGTTTATCTTTGCTGTCCTCGCGGCCGGTTACACCTCACCTCAATGACCTTCAAAGACCAACTTCAGCTTATCCTTCTGGTGGATATGAGTGCTTATGGCGAAGAGATGGTGGAAGAATGGTTTAGAGACTTCAAGAGTGCTATGGAATGGTACTTGGCTAGCGGAACAGGTGGATCAGTTGAAAAAATAGCGGTATTTAAAAAAAGTAGATCAATAAAAGGCATATAATCCACATAGTTGCTATTTCAGTTCGACAAGGGATCCTTCCGCCGCAAACTCAACAAGAACGATTTTCGTCTCCACCATAACCACCATCCTTCCCTTTCCAGCGAACACATTATTCGCGGAAATGCTTCCCGTGAATATTTTTCCAAGAAGGATACCAGAGGGATCATATACCTAAATTTCTTAATACATATACGATATTAAAATGTAAATAAAATGCCTACCTGAACGCCGTCTCCACATGAAGCAAAAACATTGCCTTTACTGTCGACTTGGAAGCCATCTGGAATCCCGGTATCAGCCCAAGCAAATGTTCGGCGGTTCAAGAAACGTTGCGTCGTGGGATCCACATCGAAAGAATATCTAGGGAGAAAAGGACGTCAAAAGCGTAAATCAATAATTTGGAAATAAACAAACAGAGTCGTAGGTCGAGTTGAGTTGAAAATATTCGCCTGCAGACCACCCGTGTCCGATCTGGGAATCTCTTATTGAAGAGATTGCATAGCTTCAAGGAATTAAAAAACATACACATATGCTATGTTGCCATCAGGAGAAAAGGCAATCCCGTTGGGTATTATGAAACCATCTGCCACAACGTGAACTTCCCTTGTCCTGGGATCAAATCGGTAAACTTGGTTTGGAAGCTTGAAGGCGATCGTGTTAATTATGAATAAATTCAACTAAATATTATTCACCAAAGGAGGTGGTCTAAATGCACCCAGGAAGCCGTATCTAAAGGCTGTTAATAATAATTGAGGAAGTTGGAATCCAAAGAACACACGTGGTATCCGTAAAGAAGACCGCTCCACTCTTCGGGTGAACTCTGACATCGTCCAAGGAGTTAAACTGACGACCATGGAAGTTATCTAATATTGTTGTCGAATTAAAGGGCGGTCGTGGATTCACCAGTGAAACTCCTGGAGGACTGTTCCCTCTTCCATTTGTTACAAAAAGAAGGTTATTACCAAATGGTGTACCACCGTTCACAACTTGAATATCAGGAGTAATAGGAATCTTCGAAGACTTTGATTATTACCTCTATAAATAATTGTAAGACAACTCTTACCTTGGTCCATGTGATGTTTTGGGGTCCAGGAATATCCTTCACATCCTTCAACTTTATGACAAAGACCTCATTGTTACGGTTAAGAGTCACTGTTGGCTAGAACACCCATCGGTGGATTCCCTCTGAAGGAAAGGAGAAGGACAAACCGGACTATTCGCACTCGCAAAGAAAATTTGGTCTTCAATAGGATCCCAAATAGGGGCCTGGTGATACAAAACAACTGTTATTCACTTAGCCTGGATAGCAAGATATCACATACCTCGTGTGCAAATTCAAAATCATCTCGCTCAGCAATAACACGGACACGAGGCTTCGGCCCTAGAATATCTAAGAATCGCTGATCCCAAACTTGGAAAAATGGAGGTGTGAGATTCGTGGGGTTCAATGGTGTTATAACGGTACGAAATGTTCCATTAGGTCCAAGGACAGACAGGCCAGGTACATTGATGAGCTGTATGTTGGAAGTTCATTACTATCCAAAGAATATGATTGAAAAGGATATACACTTACAACCGTTTGGGGAGGTAGTTGGATTGCAATGGCACTGAGAGCCAACGTCATGAGCGATAAAAGGGGCTGAGCTATTTTCTTCATTGTGCGGGCGGGTATATATGATGTCCATGGCGCGAAGAGAGGGGAGGCTGTTTTATAGATCAAGGTGTATTCTTAAGCACCTCTGACTCCACGGTAAACGGGCTCTGGTGAAGAGTGGTATGTAAAGTTACGAAATGCCGTTCCAGAATGTGCCGTAAGTTATCACTTCCTTAAAGAAGAAAGTCACAAGTGTCCGCGAGACCCGCGTAATATTTGAACCAGAAACCCTTATAGAGTCCAATTATACTGAAACTCTCCCAAGGATATGACGTCGAAATGACACTTGCCATTGAACTTGAGGGTTTCTAGGCTGAGTCGTCTGCTATGATCATGGGGGAGGCAACTTGCACGTGATGACTGTGACCATCCAGCAGGATGGCGGTCTCCATTACTGTACAGTTCTGTCGTGTCTGCGTCGTGGGCCTGACCTTCCAGTCGGACAATTACCGCGAAAGGAATGCACATCAGGAAGGCTGGCAAAATCTATATGGGGCAGGTGCATCAGGAAGCTGGAAAAATCTATATAGACTAGGTAGGCTATATAGAGACCATAGCTTCTATACATTAGGGGCACTATGATACTGTTCATAGCGCACATATTTCGCACGCCTTGGCCCGCTATCGTCACTAAGAGCTGTCTATATGGCTCCATGATAGCCACCGTAGTGGTCCATACAGTGTAGGTTTCATACCCTCGATATCTCCATAGCTTAATATTTGAAATCTTGATCTCCGTAATTTAAATAAAATACTATTCTAACAATCTCTAGGACTATATATACATCGAAATACTGGAACAAATATAGGATACAGCTGGCATTAGCCAGAAAAGATAATAAAAGGATTGTTAAGGCTAATGAAATTCTTGTAATATCGGGAGTTCTGGATTCTGTCACCACGCTAATAAGGGTTACCTCAACGCCGTTATTCCTTGAGAGATAATTTGCATTAGTATCAAAAATTAACGAGTAAATAGATCTGACACACCTGGCACCAGTGTCCTAGCTTTGTCCAAATCTCATCACATGTAATGTTGTAATGTTTAAATAGTGCATGGATAGGCAATTGTTGCAAGAGAGTGCGGAGTGAATGGCACCGAATTGAAGTGAATGGTGTGGAATTGCAAGTATAAATAGTTGGTCTGCTGATAATCGTAACTAGAGGGAGCTAAAATGTGACATAAAACCTATAACAATAGAACTCACATTATCATCCAAGACGACCATCGAGGTATTCCATCACTTTCGAAGAAGGGGTTTGCTATGCGAATGTGCCATCAACAAATAATTGTCTCATCACTTTTCGACTTAGCACTTTTTCGACTTGTGCTTGGTGGGAACTCCAAACTAACATCCGTTCACCAATTCGGTCTCACCTGAAGCTCGAAAACTTGCTTTAAGTAAATTACTGATGCTGCTGTTATCTACGTTCCGATAATTAGTTCGGTCATTTCCATGCAGCTCAATTGCTGATCGATTTTTACCTTCCTTCCTGGACGACAGACCTGATAAAATAGGATTTCCCATCATAGATTCTGTTTTGCGTGAATTTTTGGATGTTGAGCATGTATTTGCGATGAAGTAATCAAGCACAGAAAGGTCAGGATGAAAAGGAAGGTGACGCGGCCTTCTCAACCAGCTGTAATATATTCTCGAATAATAGCATCCTAGAGTCATAGGATACGCTAGACACGCCAGTCCTTGCTATGTCCTCGCTACCACATTGTCCGCTTCGTACCTTGAGTCTGTTTTCTCTCTTCATAAATCATATTCCGGAAATTTAGACATACATTGAAAGTATGAAAGGAGATTGAAATAAATGGAGATTAGTGCTTGGATTTGATTACTGCCCTTTGCAATAGATCTTGCGGTAGCACGCGCGCACCAGTTTTTCCCGTTTTCCGCCCCCAAATTTCTTTCTTTATTCCGACCTATCCACGTTGTATTTCGACTAGAACCATTAATACAATTGGCTTGTATATACATAAAGAAAATATATGGGTCGAGAAAAATAAAAATGGCCCAAAAGGATCCTCGACCTAATGCTGGCAAACCGGACCTTTCTGCAGCATAACCTTTTTGTCACTCAAAATGGAGCACCTACTGCCTTGGCTCTCTAATATGTAATAGCTATACCTATATACAAAATTTGCGCATTGAGAAAAAGGTCAAAATACTTCTGCAGAACTCTCGCACACGTATGTCACGTCACGTGCATCTACTTCGAGTCATACCTTCGACTTCAACATGTTCCTGAGGTAGTACTGTCAATTTGGCTACATGAAAGATTAAACATATTGCATATCAACAACATAGTCCAGCATTGTACTAGGAGATGCAGCACAGCTGCTGGAATAAAAGCCGGCAGCTCCCTAGGTCGGGGGGTTATGAGCTTTTCTTACAGGTGCAATTTCTTCAGTTTCTTGATGTAGATAAAACTAATTCTATTAATGGTGCTAGCCAAAACGTCAAGCGCTACCTTGGCCTTATAAGCAAGCGACCTCGGTGGTCCCACATCCTAGATGACTTCCTCCGGATAAACCTAAAAATGGACACCGGTGTGATCGACCCCACAGTAGCTATAAATATTGTCACACAAAACTGGGGGGCAAAACTCAGGGAAGGAAACACCTCAATACCTCCCTATATGAGAAAGATGCTGCGCACAATAACAAGGTTTGGCATTGTTTTTGATGCCCCTGAAATAAGTGCCCAGGTAAAGAGGGACCAACCAGTGTGGTACCACAAGGGTTTCACTGAGAAAATAAACTGGAATGAAAAATGGTTCAATTGCCACAGAAAAAAACATAAGATACTCACTACTGGACAACTGTTGGACCACTCTGCCACTCCATTCCCCCCACTACACCGGGAATCAAGATACTGTCGCTGCACAACATGTAAAGACCTTAAGAAGGTAGGGTGCAAAACCCCATTAGACTGCATACGAGCAGCATTAACATTACTAAATAAAATAAATCCCAAATGGGACCCCAGAGAACCTGGGAATGACATAGAGCTATCAGACTGGGCAGAGCAGTACAACTCAGAACAGCATGGGGAATCACTTGCCTTCAACCCCAAATGCTGCCTACTTGAAGCCTCTGAAGGATACAGGGTTCTGACAAATAACATAACACCAAGTACTCACCCTCTAACATGCCCAACCTCAAATGTCTTGACCACATCCACTACTGTATACACAGATGGTGCGTGTATAAATAATGGCGATGAAAATGCGAGAGCTGGAAGCGGGGTCTGGTATGGTGTGGATGATCCGCGAAACATTGCCCAACGAATCCCAGACACACACGCTACAAACAATGGTGGTGAAGCAATTGCACTCCTCCTGGTAGCCCAGAAAAATGACCCATCAATAAGGTTAGACATACATACAGACTCCCAATATGTATATAATACTCTTACCAAGTACCTCCAACGAAATGAAAACAAAGGGTGGTTAAACGTAGCAAATGGCGACATTTTCCAAGCAGTAATTGCAAACTTTAGGCTCCGAAATGCCCCTACTGTACTGCATAAAGTCAAGGGCCATAGCGGGGATATAGGAAATGATGGTGCTGACATAGAGGCTGGAAGAGGAGCTGAGAAAGACATCATACCGATGCTAAACCTCACCATTCCACAAACAGCACAAGTGATAGGGGCAAACCTTAAGCATGTAACCCAAGCATCTCTAACAAAAGCACTTGTGCTTAGAAAACAGACCGGACCGCGCCTCAGCACAGACATAATGCTGGAAAGAACTCGCATAGCTATAGATGAATGGACTAACAAGGAACCATCTGACAAAAAGATATGGCTATCTGTCCGGAAGAAGGACATTAGTCGGGGTGCCCGGAACTTCCTATGGCGATGCCTCCATGACTCCTATCGCCTTGGGAAAAAATGGCTACATCTCGAGGGCTTTGAAGAAAGAGCCTCGTGCCATGAATGTGATGAGTTTGACTCACTAGACCATATCCTGATTGACTGTAAGGTCCCCGGCCAAGAGGTGATATGGAAATTAACAAAAGCATTATGGGAGAAAACTGGGAAACAGTGGCCAGACCTGTCCTTAGGCATTGTCCTTGGCTGTGGCCTTGCAAACTATCGTATAGACACCAATCTGCCAGATACAGGTCTCAACAGACTCTTCCTTGTCCTTGTATCAGAAGCCGCATACCTTATTTGGAAAATACGCTGTGAATGGAAAATAAAACATGAAGGACGACTCGACAAACGCCCCTCCGCACCCGAAGTTGCCTCCAGGTGGAGATCCGCCATCAGCAAACGGATACAATTCGAAATCATAGCGTCAGACACAGGGAGATTTAAACATAAAGCCATTCCTGTTAAACTGGTGGAACAAACATGGGGCAAACTGCTTAGAGCTGAAAATTTGAGGGGATTAAGGATGCGAGACATCACCGGGTTTTTAGTGGGTATTGGGATGGATGAACCTCCCTGAGTCCCACACTCCTGGCCGATCACCAGCGTGCATAAACGCATTTTCCCGGCGGAGCCGAGAAGTATGCCTCAAACTATATGATTTCATCCTATGCCCATCCCCCCCTGGTAAACCCAGACTCATTTTCGCGGAATTGAATAAGACGGCAACGCTGTTCAAAACAATTTATTTTAAAGATAACGCTCCACAAAAAAAAAAAAAAAAAAAAAAAAAAAAAAAAGGGTTTCGGAGTTTCAGCAGTCAGTGGGAACATTATGCTGACAAAGCAGGTGTTAAGCGCCTTAATGCGGCTTTATATTATGAACAAATTTTCAAAGATTTTTTCGATCTTTTTTTTTAGGTGGCTCAAGTGCCTTTTTACGATTTTTTTTTGATTTTTTTTGAGGAAAAAAACAATTAGTGAGTGCTGAAAAATGCTGACAAATTGCTGACTAATCTACTGCCAGGGCGGC
>KN837253.1:167732-181901 GCA_000827215.1 Sphaerobolus stellatus SS14 | reverse complement strand
GTTTGGGGGTGGAAAACCGGAAAAACTAGTGTGCGCATGCTACCGCAAGGTCTATTGCAAAGCGCAGTAATGGCTCTTCCATTCTGGAGAAATTGTTTAAGACCAATTCATGTATCAGACTGTATTATACCACTATGTAATTTTATTCTTACTATGTCCTTTTTGGACATTGTAGACAAATTGGGAAAATTCACTGGTACTATTTCTCGCTCCCAAGTTGGAGTTTGCAGCTGTCTCATGTTCCAAAGACCGAATGGGCACCTAGATTACTGCTGTCTTCATTTATGCCAACTCCGACGTGCAAGTTTATGACTGGCTGTATTGGATAAAATTAATAATGGATTCTAGAAAGATCGAAATGCTACTTTATAGAAATGAGATACTGGTTATTTCAAGGATCCCGCTCCAGTAAGTACAAGTTAAACACCAGTACTCCTTTAGTAGAAGGCCGACTGACGTTTACTTCAGAAAAACAATGTAATTTAGCTTAGATGTAATAATGAGATGTACTCGTTTTTAATACTCAGGAAAGACTGCAAGGAGAAAAGACAGGAATTCTACATGTGGAAGCTGCAACAGAAAGGATGTCTCTGAGGAGGCAAAGGGAACATTTTCTGAAGAATGGCTGAGGGGATTAATTTGCCGGCGGGATATGTTCGGGAGTAATTATATGAAAGATATCTACCAAGAGATAGTGGAAAACTCTGGCTGTAATCATTGCCCAGTGAAGGTATCCCAATGTGCACCTCCCCACTACAAGTGAATGGTACCTATTTTCTTCGTGTTCTCTTTGTAGAACCTTTTCATTTATGTCCTCTTCAAACCTATTTGTCCCTGAATTTGTTCTTCTCAGCCATACCGCTGATAGGCCTGTTCCTGCCTTCCTACATCGAATTTCGGCGTTATCTCTTCCCAGTCATACTATAGGATAAATACCAAATAGACTATATTATTACAGTTAAGCTTAATTCCAAGATTTAAGTGGCGAATAATTCGATGGGACAAAACTGCTAGGTAAGCATTAATTTCAGCTTGTGCGTTGGAGCTGGCATACTTATCCAAAAACAGCAGTAAAGATATCATTACAAATAACAGAACTTGGAATGTGTACCTGCTAACCATTGTGGCTGTAACACGAGGATGGAAAGGTCATGAAACACAGGGAAGTCAAGGCAACTCGGAGCTTGAAGCCTCAAGCTGCAATCATTCGCAAAGCATCCTCATTGAGATAGTAAGTATCTAGGGGGTCTATAGTAAATCATAGGAGGTCATATCAACGCTAGCGTGTCTTTTATTCATAGAGGCTCACTAGAAATATTCATATTAAGAGCACATTCATCAACATTATGGCTACTCATGGATCGTGAAAGGTATGTCTTGGAATTCAGATGACTCCAACACCTCGAGCATCCCCCACGATCTCCTATCGCGCTGGTGAAACGAAGAGCAAGATACAACTCCAACTTCCACGGCACGTTGCCAGTGTGCCGTGCTCTATGTAGCAATATGTTGAGTAGGAGAGCCCGAAGGGTGTGCGCAGAAACGTCGCAGTACTCTACGGAAACATGAAACATGGTGACACCAAACGGACGGTCGTCTGCATCCGAGTCGCCCTCGGAAAAACCCGTAACCTGAGAATACCGGAGAAGAAAAGGTAGTATCTCATCCGTCCAGACACGTTCCTTCTCGACTCGCAGGACCCGCAGTTTCGGAGAATCGATTCGGTCGAGAAAGTCCCAATTGGAAACGTCCATTCTGATCTTGGTTAGGTACATTTCGGTCATGTTCGGAAACCGGAGGATACTCTCAGGCTCGATCTCCATGAAATTACTTTGTTCCCCACCATGGTATTCCAGTTTAACCAAGCTGCAGGATCCCAGTCGCAATGCATTGTTGGAAACCAAGGGGTGATACATTGTATGAGGTGTCGCCCGAAAATGCTGAATTTTCGACATTGATTGGGGTGTGAGGATATCTTCGAACTGAGGGCAGGCATCAAGGTACAATCGTTCCAAAATCGGTGAATCGACGTATTGCTGCCTTTTTATTATCTCATGTGTGATGGACATGCCAATGGAGCCAATCATTAGGAATTTGAATGAAGGGAATGAGATGAGTGGGTCGCCATTCGCGAGGAAATGTGGTAAAAAGCAATTGGGGGCATGACGGCAACACTGATCTAGTACCCTGATTCTCGACCGGAATGGTTGAAGGAATTTAACTATTGAATTTCATTTTCTCCTTGACGTCTTCAGTGGCTTCATAATATGAATGGTCCGTATTATAATTAATGATGAGATCCAATGGTGCATTCCGACTTTTTGCTAGGATTGCTTCCAATGGTGGTTTGTCAGGCGGTCGTATAAAAGTTTGGACTATGCAGAAGGAAAATCGTTGATTATGTCTCTCCAGAGGGTGCAAACGGAGGAGAGTTGGCGTACTGCTGGTAAGGGATTTTCGGAAATTCCGAACCACGTCCACATGATGCCTGATTTGAGAGGAACATCCTTGAGGTCTCTTGGGAGGATGGGAAGTGCGAGGTGGAAAATTTCTCGCAAGAGTTCAGGAGGGTGCGCATTCATGAGTCAGTGGCGGACTCGTTCGATGAAAAAGCGATGCCGTGCCGCGGCTGGCTGCATTCGGAGATAATCGCTAGGCCGATCCTCATTGGTTCCACGTCTCTTATAACTAGCTCAATGGGCCACTGCTGTGCACGGCAAGACGGTTCCTATTACAACACAGTATTTTTCTGAGCCCTAAATTAAGACTTAAGTACTTGCTTTTATAGCACACATTAAACCGACTCACATGGTGTCGGAGATTCCACGAGAGAAGTGTTAATCACGAAACATCAGCTGGAAATGGAATAATACATCAGGAAAGTTGACACAGAATCCGTTTTAGCGCCCGTGCTAGGAGTGATAGGCGGTGGTATGTAGGGCTATGTAGTCTATATACCGACTCTTAGTGACTCCGTACCTACCTATCATACCTAGTGCTACTAGCACTATGGGGAGTTTAGCGCGCGTGGCACACTTTGCTGATGTAGGCATTGGTTATGACAGTCCTTCTCTTTTTTTTTTTTTTTTTGGCAGAGCTATGAGGACTGGGACAAGCAATCGGATTACCCTCCCAGCCCTAGCTTGGGAGCAAGGAATCACAACATTGCGAGAGAATTATTGATGAGTTGCCTTGCGACAGCGTCCGAAAGAGATCAACCTAAAGCAGGCAGGTCTCTAGCGTTACGCAAAGTATACTCGATTCTAACAGAACATCTTCTGCATCACTCTCAATTTCACAGAAATAGAAGGTAATTTCTATCGGATCTGGACGTGCCATCGTAATGTTCCCCATGGCGGTATGGTCAATGATGAAGTTCTGGAGCCTTAAAGACGTGAGACCAGAGAAAAGACGAGGTGTCCGGAGGGATATTTATACTTATCTTTAATCATTGCAATGAATAAAGCAGAAGATCCCATAAGCGAAATTGAGAGCATCTATTCGGTCCAGGAAATCCAAATGGCAGCCGTACATTTTAAGGTGGCATAGGCGCATTTCCTTCATGTTCGGAAAGCTGACACTATTCCCAGGCTTGACGCCGAGGAAACTACTCGGTTTGGCACCAGTATATTTGAGTGTAACCAAGCTTGAAGCTGTCAGTTGCACTGCGCTACTGGAAACCAGGTTTCTTCAGATATATTTGCCCAAATATGCAGGACCTTGGACATGGACCGGCTGGTGAACGTCGGCTCAAGCTTGGAGCAAGTGAGGTATAATCGTTCCAGATTCGGTGCATCTATATATCCATTCCTTCGGATTATTTTCTCTGGAACGTTCGCAGAAGAAATAAACAAGCATCTGAGCGAGGGGAACGAGATTTTTTGCCATTCAGGAGGAAGTACGTTAAAAAGCAATTGGGGGTGTGACCGCAAATGTGATATAGTATCCTGATTCCCGACCGAAGAGGCCGGAGAAATTTAGCCAGAGACGGCAGTTATTCCTTGACATCATCGGTTGTCTTCTCTAGTAGAAAGTTGCCCGTATATATATCAATCAACGACGAGATCCAGTGGTTCGTTCCGAGTTTTTGACGTTATTAATTCAAATCGTGGAATTAAAACCGGCTTTTTGGTGGTCATACGACAGTCTTTGACCAAGCAGGAAGTAGGGCGTTGAAAATGTCTCTCCAGAGACTGCAAATGGAGGTCAGACGATGTATTTCTGGTAGGGATCTTTCGAAGTCCCTGCCCAGTTTGAAATAATCTCCAAGTTGAGAGGTACGTCATTGAGATCATTTGGGAGGATAAGGAGTGCGTGAAGAAATATTTCCTGCAGGAGTTCAGAGGGAAGTGCGTTCATGACCGGTGTAGGTTGACTCGAAAAGAAGCGCATTGCTTCCTTATATACGTCAGGATTGAGGGCTTGAGGCGAGAAGACAATCACCATCATTGGCTCGACATATGGCAGCAGATTTACTGTCAAACGAGGCTTATCACATCGGCAAATTGATAACATGTATGAGAATGACCGGTACCGGTGATATTTAAATCGGACACTGATTGAAAGCCTAATTTCCTGTGTGATCCTGAAGACTCACAACGTCAGTCGAAGTTTCTTAACAAGTCATTGTTTGTACAGCAATGAAAAAGATAATAGGTTGAGGTAGAAGACTACAAGTAAATCGCAAGGACCAGGTCTCGGAAAAGTGATGACGATGTTACATACATGTTGACACTAGTCCTCACCGTCAACATTTAATGACGTCAACATTTAATGAGATATTGGAATCTCAATTGTAATGATATTTCAATGAATCGTTCGTGCCAAATGTTGAGCTGCTGTTGGTTGGAAGGTCAAGGAACATTTACCTAAGCGGTAACGCTGTCACTCATGCGCTGTCACGCAGGCGGCAGTCGCTTTTTCCCTCGCCCGCATAGGTAGCAACCTGGGCTGGCGTTCCATATGTCAGCTCCTCCTCCTCCTCCTCCTCCTCCTCCCGTATAACACGAACTATGTCGCAGGCTGACACATCCAACGCTTATGGTATCGCCAAACAGCCCTGGAACTGCTGAGTATGATGGTGGACTACATGGATAATAATACTTTACTTACCCTCACAGTAACGTGTCATTGACTCTATGACCACATCAAACCTAACTAGTTTGAATTCCACTTCATCCGCTGTGATACTCACCGTATATATCTTTGGAAAACATTGCAAAATCTTGCACTCCATGCATCCCGCATTCGACGAATAGAGCTCATACCAGAAGCTAAAAACAGTCCACGTGGATGAATGGAAGGCGCCCGTTCTTCCTCTTTCAATAATTCGGGCGCGTCGAATCGTCGATTCCGTTACTGTTGGACGCGGGGAGGCTGAAAATATTCCCATCTAAAGTACTCCGAACCTGCTGGGCTGGCTGCCCTTCCTGTTCCGCGGCGAACACTATTGCCAGTCAACTTTTCAAGGTGGTATTTTGCATACCAAAGCTCTAGATTTCAGGGGGATCTAACAAGTGAGGGACATAAATGGTTGTGCACATGGCTCAGCGCCACCAGAAGCTTTTGACATTAGCTGTGACCTTCCTAGACGCCTGTCTATATTAGCCTGCCTCCCCGCGTTATTTCCTCCCACATCTTTCTCCTATACAGGTCGTAGGATGGATCCCCTCTCAATAACAGCAGCCACAATTGGTTTTCTGGGAGCACTTCAGACAATATACAATCTTGTTTCGAAGATCGCCACAACCGATAAGGACCAAAAGAAGGCTATCGAGGAATTCAAGGGACAGATCCAGTACTTTGAACGATTAGTCTCGGATCTACAATCCCTCATCCGCGAGGCTCCATATGTTCCTGGAAATATATCTCAAGATTATTCAGAGGTTGAAACATGCCTGCAGACATGCCATACCCAGCTACAAGAGTTCGTTGACGGATTCAAGCCACCGCTATCGAGATGGAAAGGCCTCTTGCACCGTTTTACGTGGCCTCTTAAGGATGAGGAACGGAATAAGCTCGTTGCTTTAGTGGATCGATATAAGAGTTCCATCCACCTGGAATTGACCATGAAGCAGAGGTACGTTCGGGACCGATTGTTCCAGCTTATTGTTGTTGACAGTTTGTATTAGCCTTGATATGCAAACAACTGCAGTTACTGTGCAGGAAAGTACGATGCTTTTGCTCATTGCGAAAGAAATCATTTTTATTCCACCATCTCCCCTTAGAATCGTACCATAAGGACATCCTGAAATGGCTCGACGTCATCGACGTCAACTCGAATTTCGATAAAGCACGTGAAAGGCATCATCCCGGAACTGGTCAATGGTTCCTTCAAAGTGAAGTTTTTGAGTCGTTCAAAGGTGATGTCGGCAAATGCCTATGGCTACACGGAATTCGTACGTATAGCAGGCTTTATAACCACCAGACATGGCATTAAATATCATATTATAGCGGGATGCGGGAAAACAATCATCTCGTGCGTACTTTCAATCCGGCAGTAATCAGACTCACCAGAACTAAATCTAGAGGCTCGATTATTGCTGCACTGATGACACGTGGAATGCAGGCCCAGTAACGGTCTGGCATACTTCTTCTTCTCATATACAGACAAGGAAAAACAGAACACATTTAATATGCTTTCATCCATTGCAGCACAGCTGTGCCAACGTATCACGAAGATTCCTCCCATAGTCGTCACTCTATATGACAAAAATAAGTTGGCTCGACCTCCATTATCGGTTGTTTTAGACATTATTGCACACTTGGCTAGCTGCTTCTATCAAACATATATTGTTCTTGATGCCCTAGACGAGATCGAGGCGGAAGAAAGGAATTCCCTCTTAAAGGCATTACGTGAAATTATTGCAAATATGAGGCGCTGTAACATCAATGTTTTAATGACAAGTCGACGAGAAGCCTACCTTGTGGATGGATTTCACCGCCTTTCATTAGAAGAAATAAGCCTGACAAGCTCCATGGCTGACGAAGACATCACGCGTTATGTCACTGAAATTGTGGAGGAGGAGCCAAAGTTGTCGAGATGGAGTGTCGAACTGAAGACGGAAATCGTGCACACACTAAGAGACAAGGCAAAGGGAATGTATGTAGCTCTTTCAATCTTCTGCACTGGTCTCTCACTGTTTTTAAGGTTTCGTTGGGTAGAATGCCAGATAGAAAGCCTGAAAAAATGTCGGCGAGCATATGACGTCAAGAAAACGTTGAAGTCTCTTCTGAAGACTTTGGACGAGACATACAAGCGAATGCTCCTCAATGTCGAAGAAGATGACCGTGTTTATGTAGCAAGACTGCTAGCATGGGTTGTCTTCACTTCCAAACCGCTTTGCTTGGAACTCCTCGCAGAAGCTATAGTCTTTGAGCCGGATGTATTGGAGCTAGACCCTGATCGACGTTTCGTCGACCCGAATGATATTCTCGGGTTCTGCGGAAATTTTTTCGTGTCTTGGTACCAGGAATGTCTCCATTATAATTTACACCGTGGCCTCCAAGTCCATCTTACATTATCCCACTACTCCATCCAGGGATATCTTCTATCTGAACGAATGAATTCAGATGCAGATCTTTCTACATATAGCTACATTCTTGAAAACGGTCATTCTCACATCATGGATGTCTATGTGAAGTATTTTTGCATGGCTACACTAAGGTATGGCCCACTACCTGCCTAGTGTAGCGATGGCTGCAGTTGTGAACACCGTTATCCAATTCTCCGGCATTCATTGGATTCACTGGATAATGAGATCATCATTGGGTCTCACTCTCTTATAGATGAAGAAAAACGGCAACAATTTGAAGAACAATTTGCACAGACTATATGCGAAGACTCCTCCTTACTTCAACATCTTCGATATCTGGACCCTTCCGAATGGAATCCCCTTGTGTATCTTGCACAGAACGGTTTTGCTCATGGTGTCAAACTGAGTATAGTGCATGGTTACGAATATCAATGCAAAGCTGCTCAGTGGCCGGACGCCGCTATCCCATGCTATGCGGGCTCCTGACAAGTCTCAGCGTCGCGCTGTGACCACTCTTCTACTGGAGCATGGGGCCACTAACATCATTGAAGTTGATGTATGTGGGCACACCGTCAAATTCTCTCCTGTGTTAGAGGGAATGATGATAGAGAAGGACGAAAATATTATTCGGCTACTTCTTCGACATGGATCACTTGTCAATAGTTCATATTACAACGGAGGCACACTTCTTGGCCGAAGCATTGTTGAGGCATTCTCGGACCCTGAAACCAAATGGCTTCCTCCACTGTTGTCTGAGTATGGTGGCTGCTTGGATCCTGTTTTCCCAAGACCCGACGGACTCCGCGACTCCTTTGTTGGTGGATTCATGGAATACTGTGCTGGAAAGGACAGCGTGGATCTGTTGCGGTATGCCAGGACACTTGGAGCTAAAATAGGAAGATCCTATGAAAATGATGTTGTGACTACATTGTGCAGCGTTCATAAACAGAACACCAGCAAATATTTTGCATGGAATGTGTTTTGTGTAATGGGAGGCAACCATAAATGGTTCAAAGGCCCATTGGCCAAGCGTATTGAATTCTTCCAAGAACTCGGATGTGATATAAATGCATTAGATTGCATTATAGGATATGGAGAGGACCTTGAGGGTGATAAATGTCTTCATTTGGAGTATTGTACAGCATTAGATTGCGCCTTGTTCCTGGCAGAAATCCTGTACAATGAAGGGGAGGTCAACATATCTCTCCCCGACATACAGGAAGGTTTTTATGTTTCACCATCTAAATATTGTTCTTTTTTTTTTTTTTTTTTTTTTTGTGGAGCGTTATCTTTGAAATAAATTGGTTTTGACAGTGTGGCCGTCTTATTCAATTCCGCGAAAATTTGTCTGGATAAACCAGCAGGAGGATAGGCATAGGATGAATCATATAGGAGAGGCATACTTTTCGGCTCCGCCGGGAAAATGTGTTTATGCACACTGGCGAAATGCCAGGAGTGTGGGACTCAGGGAGGATCATCCAGCCCAATACCCACTAAAAACCCGGTGATGTCTTGCATTCTTAAACCCCGCAAGTTCTCAGTATTAAGCAGTTTGCCCCATGTCTTCTCTACCAGTTTAAAGGGAATGGCCTTATTTCTAAATCTTCCAGAGTTTGACGCAATGATTTCGAACTGTATCCGCTTGCTCATGGCAGACTTCCATTTAGAGGCGACTTCTGGTGCAGAGGGGTGCTTATCAAGTCGTCCTTCATGTTTTATTTTCCATTCACAGCGTATTTTCCAAATGAGGTATGCAGCTTCTGAAACAATGATGAGGAAGAGTCTATTTAGACCTGTATCCGGAACTTCATTATCCACAGTATAGTTTGAGAGACCACAACCCAGGATAACTCCTAGGGATATGTCTGGCCATGGTTTACCGGTTTTATTCCATAGGATTTCAGTCAACTTCCATATTAACTCCTGTCCTGGGGCCTTGCATTTAGTCAAGATGTGGTCTAGGGAGTCTAGTTCGTTACATTCATGGCATAAGGCGCGCTCCTCATAGCCTTCAAGATGGAGCCATTTTTTTCCTAGACGGTAAGAGTCATGGAGGCATCTCCATAGAAAGTTTCGGGCACCACGGTTGATATCTTTCTTTCGGATAGATAGCCATACTCTTTTATCAGTTGGTGCTTTACTTGTCCAGTCTCTCACAGCTGTTTTGACTTGTTCCAACATTATGTCCGTGCTAAGGCGTTGTTCTGTCTGTTTTTTGGAGATAAGAGCTTTTGTTAGGGATGCCTGGGTAGCATGCTTAAGATTTATTCCTATTATTTGCGCCTCGGGGGGAATGGCAATGTTTAGCATTGGTATGAGGTTGCTCTCAGCTCCTCGCCCAGCCTCGGCATCAGCACCATCGTTCCCTATGTCACCACTGTGGCCTTTGACTTTATGGAGCACTGTAGGGGCACCTCGTAATCTAAAATTAGCTATTATGGCTTGGAAAATGTCGCCATTTGCCATGTTTAGCCATCCTCTATTTTCATTTCTTTGAAGGTATTTAGTAATGGCATTATACACATAAAGTGAGTCTGTGTGGATGTCTAGCTGGGTTGATGGGCTGTTGCTCTGGGCAACCAGGAGGAGTGCAATTGCTTCCCCCCCATTGTTCGTTGCGTGTTTGTCAGGGACGCGCTGGGCAATATTACGTGGGTCATTTATGCCATACCATACCCCGCTCCCAGCTTTAGCATTTTCGTCTCCATTATTAATACACGCTCCATCAGTAAAGACAGTGATTGATGGGGCATAGGGTGTGGGTGGTGGGTGGGTCAAGGGATGGGTGCTTGGTAGTGTATTATTTGTTAGTACCCTGTATCCTTCTGATTCATCCTCCAGGCAGCATTTGGGGTTGAAAGCGGTTGACTGCCCATGTTGTTCTGAGTTGTATTTATCTGTCCAGTCTGGTAGCCAGGTGTCATTACCAACTTCTCTGGGGTCCCACTTAGGGCTAATTTTGTTAAGTAGTGTCAAGGCTGCTTGTATGCATTCTTGTGGGGTTTGGCACCCCACATGTTTGAGGTCTGTGCATTTTGTGCAACGGCAGTATCGTGACACTCGATGCTGTGGTGGGAATGGTGTGGCCGCATGGTCCATTAGTTGACCAATGGTAAGTATTTTGTGTTTATTTCTATGACACTTGAACCATTTTTCATTCCAGCTTATTTTTTCAGGGAAGCCCCTATGGTACCATACGGGCTGTTCTCTCTTTATCTGATTGCTAAATTCTGGGGCATCAAAGGTAACACCCGCTTTTGTTATGGTGCGTAGCATTTTTCTCATGTAGGGGGGTATTGACGTATTTCCTTTCCTAAGCTTTGCTCCCCAGCTCTGAGTAACAATGTTGATTGCTGCTGAAGGGTCAACCACTCCTATGTCTGACTTTAGATTTATCCTGAGAAAATCATCTAAGACATAGGCCCATCTGGGTCGTTTGCTTTTTAGGCCAAGGAAACGTTTGAATTTCATGATGTCTATAGCATCATTCCTAGCTTCGAGGTCTAGAAGCCGTTTCCCACCAGCCTGGAAATCTAGTGTCATTGTGGTGGTGTTTACCGCAGAGGAGCTTGATCCCCAGATGAAACATCGAAGCATACTTTGGATTTCCGTAAGTATTTCTTTTGGCATTCCTTGCACCACTGTGAGGTATTGGGTATGGCCCCCAATCTCCATGCCAGCAATCAACTGTCTGCCTTCTATGGTGGGATTTCCTTTTTCCCATCGTGCCAGCACTGACTGTAGTTTTTCCAGGGTGGGAAGCCATATCCCAGGTTGTTTGACTTTATTTCCAACAAAGGCCCCTAGCACTCTCATTGACTTTCCTTCTTGCACTATGTGCTGGTGGGGTGGCATAGGAGCAGACCTTGGGTTGAGCCTCCGTGTGTAAGTCAATCTTTTGCGGTATGCAAGGGTGCCCACTGGGAGGATGTTTGTTTTACTTGTGTTAAATTTTGCCCCCGAGGCAATACACCAGGTATGGAGTATTTGATCAAGAAGGTGTGTGTCATCAGACTCAGACAGGAAGACTGTGGTGTCGTCAGCAAATAGGGTTGCTATTAACTTTTCTGCGTCGCCTGGTATGTTAAAACCTTTGAGAGTCGATGATCGTAAGTTTTCTGCCAGGGATTCTATTGCAATATTGAAGAGAAGACAGGAGAGGGGGTCACCCTGGCGGACTCCCCGTGTCACTGTGTATGGTATACTGATCTTGCCATTTAGTATGACAACTGTTTGTGCATTAGTGTACAGGTTTTTTACTATGGATATAAAATTCGCAGGGATACCCATTTTTTCCAGGGAAGCCCAGAGGAAATCATGTCGAATCTTATCATAGGCTTTTTCTTGGTAAAGGCAGATGATGGCCCCATTTGTCTCGGTCACTTCAGCCCAGTCTATGAGGGCTCTAACCAGCTCTGTTTGGTCCGTGATTTGTCTGCCCGACATAAATCCAGCTTGGTCGGGATGTATGATTGTCGGTGCAGCGGATCCTAGTCGAAGAGCCAATATTCTGGTCATCACCTGTAATCCGAGTTTAGTACTGTTATGGGCCTATAGTTGTTTATGTCAGCTCTATCATTTTTCTTATACAGTGGACACATCCACCCGGTATTGAAAGCTGTCCCTGGAGTGATGCCATTCTCACTCACGTCATTGTAAACATTTCTAAGCAGTCCAACTATATCAAAGGCTGGGAGGTCTTTTGATTTTTGTTTATCATGGATGGTCGCTAGCATCTTAAACAAGTCATACGAGATACCGTCTAGGCCAGCGGCTTTTCCATTTGGGAGTAGTCTTAAGGTCTCCCGTACTTCCTCCCAGGATATCTTCTCCCCAAGGGATGTTTGGTATTCTTGTTCAATTTGTGTAGTTAGCTTTTCTAGGGTGTGGGCAATATTGCTTTGCCTTTCCCTTCTGTCCTCTAGTGCAGGGATGTCTAGTAATTGTAGATTTGCATGGTGGGTTTTGGCAATTTCAACCATCCGACTAGAGTCACGTTCATATCTAACTCTTCCACCTTGAGCTATGTCTAGTGTTTGTAGGGCCATGATAGTGTCTCTTGGGGCTTTTTCTTTATTTAGGTTTATCCAATATTTGGATATTGTCTCCCCTTCAAGTTTGTTACAAACTGTAACTTTAAGTCTGTGCGACTTGTACTTTATTCTCTCCAGCTCCTTTATTTCCTCTTTTATGACTGTCAGGGCCAGGCGGCGTTCATCTTCATCTAGAAGTGGGTCGTTTTCCATCCTTTCCATCTGAGATTTTTTGTATTTAATTCGGTCTACCATAACACCACCTTTCCGCTGTGCCATTTTGCATGCTAGTTTGATGATCCGTATTTTGTATTCATGGTAGATCTGTTGTACATTACTGTCTGGGTGACTTTCTAGGTGTAGGCAGGTGCGTGAGCCTTCTTCTATGGCTCTGCTTATGAATGCTGGGTCCTCAATCAAATAGGCTGGGATTGCCCATCGACCAGGGCCAATCTCGGGTAGTAGGGGGTTGAGGTACCTTACTGACACAATATCATGGTCAGTAGGAAGAGGAGGTTGAGTGATTTTCCAGTCACAGGTAAAGGGTAGCATTGTCTCCTTTACATAGATACGGTCGAGTCTTGAGTGAATGTTATCTGACACTCGCATGAATGTGTATGACAGTTTTGTAGGGTATGTTGTCCGCCAGCCATCTCTAAGGCACAGGGAGGCTTTCAGTTCTTGGAAGGCTTCTACAGCTTTTCCATCATCTGGATGTGCAGGGAGTCTGTCTGCGGCTTCTTCAACTATATTAAAATCCCCCAACATGAAGGTTGGTTTCTTTAGTCTCCGATGTTCCCAGGTGTTTAGTAGGTTTTTCCATAGGTTTTCATTTTCCCTGGGATTGTTTGGGGCATATATACCGAGTATGTGTATTTCCCCAGCATCACGCCATGGGATCTTAAGTAGGAGGGCTTTGCCAGGTGCTAATACTTCATGTGAAGCATGTTGCCATTGTAAAAGTGACTTGTTGAGGATGAAGGCTATACCTGCTTTCCCCCCAGGGTTCTGGGGGTCTGGGGAATTTATTATGTGGATTCGCCGCTCGAATAGTTTGTTAAGATCCATTAACCTTTCATTGGTTAGGTGTGTTTCCTGTACACAAAGTATAGCTATCTTTTGGTCACGCATTAGTTGATTCATTTCTTTCCATTTGTCCTCTGTGGAGGTGGAACCACCACCTCTTATGTTCAGGGACGCAATGTGGAATTGTCCCTTCTGTTTAAATTTTGGCATTGAGTTTCCCTGTCCCATGCTGGCATGAGGTGAGGGGGTTGCATTAGGACTGCGGGGATTGTGTCCCTGTGATAAATTTTGGAGGCTGTGCCCGCCCTGACTGTTTATCGGATCTGCTGGCAGTCCGACACCATTCAAGGTGAGCACAGCGGGGTGACTGCTTACCGTCACTCCACGAGCATCATTGAAAGCGCGGACAGCAATCGGATCTGCTCTTACTCCACTCGTGGAGGGGCCTGAACCGTTGACCAAAAAAATCCCAGTATTGTTTGTGTTGTTCTCATATTGTGTTGTCGTAGTGTGTTGTTTCGGTATACCGGGGTACCTGTAAGGGCAACCCTCGAAGCCGAGCGGACGTCACGCAG